>JAPXFY010000034.1:39222868-39290368 GCA_030674185.1 Monoplex corrugatus
GCCAACACCAAACCCGGTGACGCCGATAGGTGAGGTGTGATGAGAGTATAAATGCCAACATGCATTTCAACATATGTGAGAGAGTTCTAAGCCGCAGCCTGTGCCGTGGAGGGTTACTACTGGTACTGTTATTTTTGTTTAAAGCCCAGCCGACTGCATAGAGCCATATCAGGCCTATAACCATTTCAAAACATACACAATACTTCAACAGGAAAAACAATGGAGAAAGAAAAGTAAGTACACATATCAATGCATTAGCGCACATAATCCAAGGAGATGGCCCTGGTGTTGACCAGTCTGTCCAATTCATCACAACAACAAACCTCAATACAAATTTAAACGTAACTAAGGACACTAAAAACAGGGCTTAAAACAGAAGGAGGAAAAAACCACTGAAACTAGGGGGGGGGTCCGGGGGCCATAACTTGCGCGCCGTTGCTATGAATGCTTGCAAGCCGATCACGGATGCCTTGCTCCTTTTCGTTTTGTTGTTGTTGTTTTTTGTTTTTGTTTTTGTGTGTGTGTGTGTTTGGGTTGTTTATTTTTTGACTAACCGAAATCGCGGAATTCCGCCCAGACGCGGAACGTTTTAAGCCCTGTAAAACACATGGAAACAGGCTTAAATTACCTACAATTACTTCCACACATCACGTTTGCTTGGAGCCAGAAATGCACTTAATACATGTACCCAATTGTCAATCCTAAGAGGAAGTACATGTGACTTTATTGAGCACATACAGGTGAAGGGACCAGAAAGGCAGAAAATGATAGAAATGACAGACAGCAAAGGAACAAGGCAGAAACAAAGAGAGTGACAGAAAAGAGGAAATTTCTAGCACAGAAATTCCAAAAGGTGGGGATACTACTTATACTGAAAGAGCCCCTGGCATTCCCACGGGGAAATGTTTACAGATTACTCTCTCACACACACACATACACACACACACACACCCACACACACCACACACACACACACAAAGTCATAACAGGTGACATTTCTCCAAAACAAACACATCTCGGACTTAAAAGGCAAGACTTTTATTGAAGACACAGTAGGCCTACTTTTTTTTCCCGTTCAGAATCTGTCATGTTTAGCTGATGCTGCCAAGTTTGTCCAAAAAATTCACGTCCACTTACCACAACATGGAACTGAACAATTCTTATTCTTACTGTTGCTTAAAGACCAGCCGACTGCGTAGAGCCTATCAGGGCTGTCATTATTTCAATACACACAGAGTACTTCAACAAGAAAAAAAAAAAAGAAAGAAAAGGAAAAATAATACACATATCAATGCCTTTGCTCCCATAATCTAAGGAGATGCCCCCAGCGTTGGTCACTTTGTCCAATTTATCACACAGGGGATATCAAAAACATTCCTGAATACAAATTGAAACATAAATAGGATACTAAATCATATATAAAAACAGGCCTAAATTACCTTAAAATTGCTTCTGTGTATTTCATTTCCCTAGAGCCAAAAATGCACTTAATACAAGTAGCCTACCCAGTTATCAATCCTAAGAGAAAGTAGGCCTACATAAGACTTTATCTAACACATGCAGGTAAATGGAATCACAGACTAATGTCAGAAAACAATCATCATCACACTTTTATGTTGTTTTGTTGTTTTGTTATTGTTTTTGTTGTTGTTGTTTTTGTTATTGTTTTTGTTGTTATTGTTATGGTTGTTGCTGTTGTTTTTGTTATGGTTGTTCTTGTTATTGTTGTTTTGTTATTGTTTTTGTTGTTATTGTTTTTGTTATGGTTGTTTTTGTTATGGTTGTTGCTGTTGTTTTTGTTATGGTTGTTGCTGTTGTTTTTGTTATGGTTGTTCTTGTTATTGTTGTTTTTATTATTGTTGTTTTTATTAGTTGTTTTTGTTTTTGTTGTTGCTGTTGTTTTTGTTATGGTTGTTGCTGTGTTGTTTTGTTATGGTTGTTGCTGTTGTTTTTGTTATGGTTGTTGCTGTTGTTTTTGTTATGGTTGTTGCTGTTGTTTTTGTTATGGTTGTTCTTGTTATTGTTGTTTTTGTTGTTTTTATTATTGTTGTCATTGTTGTTTTTATTAGTTGTTTTTGTTTTTGTTGTTGCTGTTGTTTTTGTTATTATTATTGTTCTTTTTGTTTTTTGTTATTGTTTATGTTGTGTTTGTTATTGTTGTTTGTTATTGTTGTTTATGTTATTGTTATTGTTGTTTAACCCTTTGACTCCTGCACCCTGTCCACCAACTGCAAAAACTTAACTCTTTTTGACTCCCTCACCCTATCCACCAGCTTTCTGTAGGAAGCTGGTGGATAGGGTGAGGGAGTCAAAGGGTCTTAAGTTTTTGCTTTGCGAGCATGGTTGACAATGCAGGATGTCGGTGGACAGAGCGCGGGAGTCAAAAGGTTAACCCTTGACTCCTGCAGCCTGCCCAACAGCATCCTTCTTTGTCAACCATGCTGGAAGAGCAAAAACTTAACCCTTTGACTCCCTCACCCATCCACCAATTCCTGGAGGAAGCTGGTGGATAGGGTGAGGGAGTCAAAGGGTTAAGTTTTTGCAGTTGGTAGATAGGGTGCAGTGGCAAAGGGTTAAAGCCCAGCTGACTGCAACAAGGCTCCAACCATGTGACTGTACACAGCCATATCAAGGCTACATACACATGTCACTGTACACAGCCATGTCAAGGCTACATACATGTCACTGTACACAGCCATATCAAGGCTACATACAACCATGTCACTGTACACAGCCATATCAAGGCTACATACAACCATGTCACGGGGGGGGGGGGGGCCCCCCCCCCCCCCCCCCCCCCCCCCCATGTCACTGTACACAGCCATATCAAGGCTACATACAACCATGTCACTGTACACAGCCATATCAAGGCTACATACATGTCACTGTACACAGCCATATCACGGCTACATACAACCATGTCACTGTACACAGCCATATCAGGCTACATACATGTCACTGTACACAGCCATATCAAGGCTACATACATGTCACTGTACACAGCCATATCAAGGCTACATACAACCATGTCACTGTACACAGCCATATCAAGGCTACATACAACCATGTCACTGTACACAGCCATATCAAGGCTACATACAACCATGTCACTGTACACAGCCATATCAAGGCTACATACAACCATGTCACTGTACACAGCCATCAAGGCTACATAATGTCACTGAAAAAAAAAAAAAAAAAAAAAAAAAAAAAAAAAAAAAAAAAAAAAAAAAAAAAAAAAAAAAAAAAAAAAAAAAAAAAAACACCTGTCACTGTACACAGCCATATCAGGCTACATAAACCATGTCACTGTACACAGCCATATCAGGCTACATAAAATGACTGTACACAGCCATATCAAGGCTACATACAACCTGTCACTGTACACAGCCATATCAAGGCTACATACAACCTGTCACTGTACACAGCCATATCAGGCTACATACAACCACCTGACTGTACACAGCCATATCAGGTACTACATGTCCTGTACAGCCTATCAGGCTACTACAGACTGTACACAGCCATATCAGGCTACATACAACCATGCACTGTACACAGCCATATCAAGGCTACATACAACCACTGACTGTACACAGCCATATCAAGGCTACATACAACCATTCACTGTACACAGCCATTCAAGGCTACATACAACCATGTCACTGTACACAGCCATTCAAGGCTACATCACATGTACCAGCCATTCAAGGCTACATACACCATGTCACTGTACACAGCCATTCAAGGCTACATACAACCATGCACTGTACACAGCCATTCAGGCTACATACAACCACTGACTGTACACAGCCATATCAAGGCTACATACACCTGTCACTGTACACAGCCATATCAAGGCTACATACAACCACTGACTGTACACAGCCATTCAGGCTACATACAACCATCTGACTGTACACAGCCATATCAAGGCTACATACAACCACTGACTGTACACAGCCATATCAAGGCTACATACAACCATGTCACTGTACACAGCCATATCAAGGCTACATACAACCACCTGACTGTACACAGCCATATCAAGGCTACATACAACCATCTGACTTACACAGCCATATCAAGGCTACATACAACCATGTCACTGTACACAGCCATATCAAGGCTACATACAACCACTGACTGTACACAGCCATATCAAGGCTACATACAACCATCGACTGTACACAGCCATATCAAGGCTACATACAACCATGTCACTGTACACAGCCATATCAAGGCTACATACAACCATGTACTGTACACAGCCATATCAGGCTACATACAACCATGTCACTGTACACAGCCATATCAAGGCTACATACAACCATGTCACTGTACACAGCCATATCAAGGCTACATAACATGTCACTGTACACACCATATCAAGGCTACATACAACCATGTCACTGTACACAGCCATATCAAGGCTACATACAACCATGTCACTTACACAGCCATATCAAGGCTACATACAACCATGTCACTGTACACAGCCATTATCAAGGCTACATACAACCATGTCACTGTACACAGCCATGTCAAGGCTACATACAACCATGTCACTGTACACAGCCATGTCAAGGCTACATACAAACCTGTACTGTACACAGCCATTCAAGGCTACATACAACCATGTCACTGTACACAGCCATATCAAGGCTACATACAACCACTGTCACTGTACACAGCCATTCAAGGCTACATACAACCATCTGACTGTACACAGCCATATCAGGCTACATACACCACTGTCACTGTACACAGCCATGTCAAGGCTACATACAACCACTGACTGTACACAGCCATATCAAGGTACATACAACCATGTCACTGTACACAGCCATATCAAGGCTACATACAACCTGCACTGTACACAGCCATATCAAGGCTACATACATGTCACTGTACACAGCCATATCAAGGCTACATACAACATGTCACTGTACACAGCCATTCAAGGCTACATACAACCATGTCACTGTACACAGCCATGTCAAGGCTACATACAACATGTCACTGTACACAGCCATATCAGGCTACATACAACCATGTCACTGTACACAGCCATATCAAGGCTACATAAACCCATGTCACTGTACACAGCCATATCAAGGCTACATACAACCATGTCACTGTACACAGCCATTCAAGGCTACATACAACCATGTCACTGTACACAGCCATTAAGGCTACATACAACCATGTCACTGTACACAGCCATATCAAGGCTACATACAACCATGTCACTGTACACAGCCATATCAGGCTACATACAACCATGTCACTGTACACAGCCATATCAAGGCTACATACAACCATGTCACTGTACACAGCCATAGTCAAGGCTACCATACCATGTCACTGTACACAGCCATGTCAAGGCTACATACACCATGTCACTGTACACAGCCATGTCAAGGCTACATACATGTCACTGTACACAGCCATGTCAACGGCTACATACAACCATGTCACTGTACACAGCCATGTCAAGGCTACAACCATGTCACTGTACACAGCCATGTCAAGGCTACATACATGTCACTGTACACAGCCATGTCAAGGCTACATACAACCATGTCACTGTACACAGCCATGTCAAGGCTACTACAACCATGTCACTGTACACAGCCATGTCAGGCTACATAAACATGTCACTGTACACAGCCATGTCAAGGCTACAACATGTCACTGTACACAGCCATATCAAGGCTACATACAACATGTCACTGTACACAGCCATGTCAAGGCTACATACAACCATGTCACTGTACACAGCCATGTCAAGGCTACATACATGTCACTGTACACAGCCATATCAAGGCTACATACAACCATGTCACTGTACACAGCCATGTCAAGGCTACATACAACCCATGTCACTGTACACAGCCATATCAAGGCTACATACATGTCACTGTACACAGCCATATCAAGGCTACATCAACCATGTCACTGTACACAGCCATATCAAGGCTACATACAACCATGTCACTGTACACAGCCATGTCAAGGCTATACATACAACCATGTCACTGTACACAGCCATATCAAGGCTACATACATGTCACTGTACACAGCCATATCAAGGCTACATACAACCATGTCACTGTACACAGCCATGTCAAGGCTACATACAACCATGTCACTGTACACAGCCATGTCAAGGCTACATACATGTCACTGTACACAGCCATATCAAGGCTACATACAACCATGTCACTGTACACAGCCATGTCAAGGCTACATACAACCATGTCACTGTACACAGCCATGTCAAGGCTACATACATGTCACTGTACACAGCCATGTCAAGGCTACATACAACCATGTCACTGTACACAGCCATGTCAAGGCTACATACAACCATGTCACTGTACACAGCCATATCAAGGCTACATACATGTCACTGTACACAGCCATATCAAGGCTACATACAACCATCTGACTGTACACAGCCATATCAGGCTACATACAACCATGTCACTGTACACAACCATGTCAAGGCTACATACAACACTGACTATACACAGCCATATCAAGGCTACATACAACCATGTCACTGTACACAGCCATGTCAAGGCTACATACATGTCACTGTACACAGCCATGTCAAGGCTACATACAACCATGTCACTGTACACAGCCATGTCAAGGCTACATACAACCATGTCACTGTACACAGCCATATCACGGCTACATTCAACCACCTGACTGTACACAGCCATTCACGGCTACATACAACCACCTGACTGTACACAGCCATATCACGGCTACATACAACCACTGACTGTACACAGCCATATCACGGCTACATACAACCACTGACTGTACACAGCCATATCAAGGCTACATACAACCACCTGACTGTACACAGCCATATCAAGGCTACATACAACCATCTGACTGTACACAGCCATATCAAGGCTACATACAACCACCTGACTGTACACAGCCATATCAGGCTACATACAACCACCTGACTGTACACAGCCATATCAAGGCTACATACATGTCACTGTACACAGCCATATCACGGCTACATACAACCATCTGACTGTACACAGCCATATCAAGGCTACATACAACCACCTGACTGTACACAGCCATATCAAGGCTACATACATGCACTGTACACAGCCATATCACGGCTACATACAACCATGTACTGTACACAGCCATATCAACGGCTACATACAACCATGTCACTGTACACAGCCATATCAAGGCTACATACAACCATGTCACTGTACACAGCCATATCACGGCTACAACCATGTCACTGTACACAGCCATATCACGGCTACAACCATGTCACTGTACACAGCCATATCACGGCTACATACATGTCACTGTACACAGCCATATCACGGCTACAACCATGTCAAAAATGCATCATACCTAACTGAACAATAAAAATAAAATTGGAAAAGAAAATTAAGTATGCATACCAATGCATACACATACATAATCAAAGAATCTGCTCATGACTTTTGACCATTCAATTTATCACCAGACGATTAAAAAAAAATGAATACAAAACTAAATGTAACTATAGACTCTAAAACATACGTATAAAAACAGGCCTAAATTACCTAAAATTATTTCTGTACTTCTGTTAGGTTCAGTTTCACTAATAAATGAAGGGGGAAAATGTTTAATGAACATCATAGTCTTTGAATAAACCTATTTACAAAAAAAAAACAAATGCTTTGTAAAATACTAGTCTGTGTATATACTGACAAAAAACTTTGTTAAATGCTTCGTAAAATGCTAGTCTGTGCATATACTGGCCAAATACATTTGCACAGCAAGACTGCTCCACAGACTAGGCATTCTCCAAAACCACAAACACGCATTCTCCAAAACCACAAAACAAACATGCATTCTCCAAAACCACAACACAAACAAACAAAAAATTTGCTTTGTACTTTACTAATCTGTCCTGAGAGGGACGTTTGGCATACCGTGAGAAACCAGACATTGTGAAGATCTAAAAATCCTGGCACCATGTTAATTCTGGGCACACACCAAACATTTCCCATTGGAAACCAAACCTGATTCTGCCAATCTCCGGTTTTCCAACACTACATTCACTTCCTGTGATTTTTGGCCAAGCCATACTGTTAATCTCCATTTACGCATCATTAATTTCAATGCGTTCTGTGCAGTATTTTCTACTAATATGCAACGGATCTCAATGAATTTTAATGAGCAATTTCCCTACACACGAATTCTGGCCAATGTTTTCTTTCCCTACGCAATTCACATAGGACATATTTCAATCACCCCAACTCATAATCAGCTGAAATAAACGTATCCCGGTGATGCACAGTGGTCAACAAGTGTTGACAAAAGACCAAGATAGTTCAGGAGTTACAAGCCAGAAGGGAGTAACTCCACAGGAGTCGAACAGGGCAGATACACTTTTCTGGTCCCAAACCTTCACATTATTCTGACGGACTCTCGTGAACAGGTATTGCACAGCTGTGACCTTGACTTTGAAACTATCTTAAGTTTAATTTGCAGGAATCGACGTTTTCCAAAGCAGACAATTTTTCCAAATCCAGTTATAATCCGTCCCCAGTCTGCTCAGACATAAACCATGTCACTTCTGGACCATACCTCATATAACCATTTGGTGTGTTGGATTACACTACCACTGTATAAACTATTTCATGCGCTGGATTATGTATTTTCCATAATAATAATAATTACAGTATTTCTATGGAGCCAAATCTTGACAATTCAAATGAAAGCGCACCCATGTACCAGACAAATGCATGCAATCGCTGCAGACCACTTTACAAAACACACACACACACACACACACACACACACACACACACAACACACACACATACACACACACACACACACACAACACACATACACACATACACAAACACACACATAACACGCACACACACATACACACACACACACACACACACGCACACACACAAACTGATGGATAGAGGCAACTGCAAAATTCATTCTCGGGAAAAGATAAACCATTTCCTTATTTCAGATTACGATATCTTAACATGAACATTTTTTAAGACACCTTCACATAAATCACTTGACATGTTGGATCACCACACACACACACACACACACATACATACATACACACACACAAACACACACACACACACACACACACACACACGCACACACACAATACTGTTGAAGATATATCTTGAAAAGTAAACAAGAAAGAAAACATTTATTACAGAAATCTCTCTCTCTCTCTCTCTCTCTCTCTCTCTCTCTCTCTCTCTACACACACACACACACTCTCTCTCTCTATATATATTTACAGTTAACATGTTGCACATATACATGCATATACACACACACACACACACACACACATGTACACATGAACACACACAAACGCCAACAACACGCACTGATGCACATACATGTACACATATACACACACACGTACATGCACACACACACACATACTCGCCCACACACATCGTGACACACACACATACATACATTCATACACACACACATGCATGCACACACACACACGTACATGCACACACACACATACTCGCCCACACACATACACATACACACACACACATACACACCCACGCCCACACACACACACACACACGCCCACACATACACACACACACACACATACACACACACACACACACACACACACACACACACACACACACACTCCTGACTGTAATGTATTTAAACATTTAAAGACAAACATATCTCAAGGAAAAAAAAGAATGAATCCATAGTACCTTTGCTACATTATGATTAAAGTCTTCACATTGGAATGAACATACACAGACATGTACAAATCTATAAGTATTTTTACATTCTCTTTATATATACAAAAACATGACTGACACCTCCAAATTTCAACTGCACACACACACACACACACACACACACACACACACACACACACACACACACACACACACACACGCATGAACAAAAAAAGAAAAGAATTGCCTTTGTACACATGACTATAATATTTTCACAATGTGGCACGGTACTATACAGTCGCAAGAGGTAAATAAAATCAATCTGACATTTACAAAATTCACAATTCCATTTCTATCTATCGATCGCAAGAGGTAAATAAAATCAATCTGACCTTTACTAAATTCACAATTCCATTTCTATCTATCGATCGCAAGAGGTAAATAAAATCAATCTGACCTTTACTAAATTCACAATTCCATTTCTATCTATCGCACAATTATAAACAATTTGTACTCTCAACATAATAATAAAAATATTTCACACAAAAATGATGGCATAATTTTCAGACTTTCCTCCATAACTACAAGCACAAAATCTGTTTCCTGTACAGACCTGAGGCCAAATACAAACAAATTGCAAAACTGCTGATACAATCAGTATAACAACTGACACAAATCAACGTAACAACAGCCATATAGCAAACAGCCATACAGCAATGAGTGTTTTAACAAAAATGATTGTGAAACATACACTTTCACCTTTTCTTTCTTCATGGCACATACAGAAGCTGTTCATCTACAGATTTCAATGCTAAGTTAACCCTTTGACTCCCGCACCCTTTCCACCAGCATCCTGCATTGTCAACCATGCTAGCAAAACAGTAACTGAACCCTTTGACTCCCTGATCCTATCCACCAGCTTCCTGCAGGAAGTCAAAAGTTTAAGTGTTTGCAGATGGTGGACAGGCTGTAGGATTATGGTTATTGTTATTTTTGTTTAACCCTTTGACTCCCGCACCCTGTCCACCAGCATCCTACATTGTCAATTATGCAATCAAAGCAAAACATTAACCCTTTGACTCCCTCACCCTATCCACCAGCTTCCTGCAGGAAGCTGGTGGATAGGATGAGCGAGTCAAAGGGTTAAGTTTTTGCACTTGGTTGATAGGGTGCGGGAGTCAAAGGGTTAAAGCCCAGCCAACTGCGTAGAGCCATATCAGGCCTATAACCGTTTCAAAACATAAACAATACCTGAACAGGAAAAAGGAAAAAACAATTAAGTAGGCCTACACACACATCAGTGCATTTCCACAAATAATCTAAGGAGACGCCCCTGGCGTTGACTGCTCTGTCCAATTTATTGCGCAGGGGACTTAAAAATCCCACCTGAACATAAATCTTAACATAACTAAGGACACTCAAACAAAACGGGCCTAAATTACATAAAATCGCGTCCACATATTCACTGCCCTAGAGCCAAAAATGCACTTAATACATGTACCCAAATATCAGTAGGTAAGACTTCATCAAACACAGACAGGTGAACAGACCAACAAGGCAGATATGGACAGTAAGAAATGACAGAAAGCAAAGGAGGAAGAAAGAAACAAAGAAAGTGACATAAAAGAGGAAATTTCTAGCATAGAACTTCCAGAAGGTGGGGATACTATTTATAATGAAATAGCTCCCAGCATCCCCACAGGGGACATATCTACAGATTTTGATGTTGAATAAAAACAACATACGATCAACAACAGCGTACAATCAGAATCGTTCACATCGCACAAAGAATAAGTAAAATGGACCAGGCACTTTGTACAAAGGCACATTTCACTGTAAAACAACAATCAACAGGACATAATAATCATGCACATCCAACAACACATGAATTTACAAAAAGGTCAAGGTTCTTGGACTACAAATCCTATCCTTCACAAAATGACAGATGTTTATACAAAAACAGATGAAGACGTTCTTGGACTACAAATCCTGCCCTTCACAACCAAAATGACAGTTGTATACAAAGAGACACAACCTAGCGTCAAAGACCAGTATTTGTTTATAACGACAGTGTCAAAGATCAGTATTTGTTTATAACGACAGTGTCAAAGATCAGTATTTGTTTATAACGACAGTGTCAAAGATCAGTATTTGTTTATAACGACAGTGTCAAAGATCAGTATTTGTTTATAACGACAGTGTCAAAGATCAGTATCTGTTTATAACGACAGTGTCAAAGATCAGTATTTGTTTATAACGACAGTGTCAAAGATCAGTATCTTTTATAACGACAGTGTCAAAGATCAGTATTTGTTTATAACGACAGTGTCAAAGATCAGTATTTGTTTATAACAACAGTGTCAAAGATCAGTAATTGTTTATAACGACAGTGTCAAAGATCAGTATTTGTTTATAATAATAATAATAATTATAATAATAATTACAATATTTATATAGCGCAAAATCTTGATAAAATCAAATCTAAGCGCTGAAGCAGACACACGCACGCACACACACACACGTACACACACACACACACACACACACACACACACACACGCATGGCTATAAATGGGGAGAAAGAATAAAAGCAATGGAAAATTATAGAGAGCATAGCATATACAATTATAACCATGTGATTCCCCTCCGAGCGGAGACAGGCTGCAGGGGGGGGGGGGGTTGAGTGAGGTTAGGATTTTATGTGGAGGAGAAAAGGTGGGTTTTGAGAGCGGACTTGAAGGAGACAAAAGTAGGTTGCTGACGGACTGAGAGAGGAAGTTTGTTCCAGGAGAGTGGACCAGAAACAGAGAAGGCTCGTGGACCATAGGTATTGAACTTAGTGCGTGGAAAGTGAAAAGTCAGAGGATCGGAGGCAGAGCGGAGGGTACGTGAGGGAGCATAGATCTCAAGTAGGCTTGACAGGTAATCGGGGGCTGCGTTATTGAGGCTTTTGTACCACATGGTGTCTAGTTTGTACTGTATGCGCTTTGATACAGGGAGCCAGTGAAGTTGTGCCAGGAGAGGAGATATGTGGTCAGCTTTTTTCTTTTTGAGTACAAGGCGTACAGCATTGATTTGAATGCGCTGTAGGATGTGAATGGTGGAGGCAGGAAGACCAGACAGGATTATTATTATTATTATTATTATTATTATAATTATATTATTATTATTATTACACACACGCATGCACACACATACACACACGCACGCATGCACACACACAACACACACACATACACACACACACACAAACAAACAAACAAAAGAACACAAACACACACACACACAGTATCAAAGATAACGACAGTGTCAAAGATAAGTATTTGTTTATAACGACAGTGTCAAAGATCAGTATTTGTTTATAACGACAGTGTCAAAGATCAGTATTTGTTTATAACAACAGTGTCAAAGATCAGTATTTGTTTATAACGACAGTGTCAAAGATCAGTATTTGTTTATAACAACAGATGAAGACGTCACTGGACATCAAATTCTGTAAGTGGCGTCCATGATGAACAGTTGTTTACAAACAGAAATGAGTCATTCCTCGACCTCAAATCCTGAACTTCGTCTTAATGATAAACACTTGTTTACAAAGAGAGATGAGACGTCCTTGAACTTCAAATCCTATCCTTTACAACAACGATAAACAGTTGTGTACAAAGACAGATAGAGACGCTCTTGGAATTCTGTAATAAGTGTCCATGATAAACAGGTGTTTACTAAGAGAGATTAGATGTCACTGTCCTTCAAATACTGTAACAGGTGTTAATGATAAACAGGTGTTGACAAAGAGAGATTAGATGTCACTGTCCTTCAAATACTGTAACAGGTGTTAATGATAAACAGGTGTTTACTAAGAGAGATTAGATGTCACTGTCCTTCAAATACTGTAACAGGTGTTAATGATAAACAGGTGTTGACAAAGAGAGATGAAGATGTCCCCTGACTTCAAATTCTGTCCTCCACAACAACGATAAACAGGTGTCCACAAAACCAGAGAGGAGACCTACAGATGCAGAACTCGTCACAACCAGACACACACAACAGAGCTGTGGGGTCAAAGTTCAACCCAGCAAGACGCGTCTCATCCTCTCCTGGGCGCCGTCCTCATCCTCGGTGTCGCTGCTGCTGGAGCAGTCGGAGTGGTGGGAGGTGGTGGTGGTGCAGGAGGGGAGCACAGGTACTGCAGCAGGGGCAGACGATACTTGCCGCAGAAATCCACAAACTTCACATGCTCCACACGCGACGTGAAGTACACGCCTGCCATTGGGAAAACAAACAGGAAAATTATTCTGATGATAAATACACAGAAAAGAACATTATTATGATGTTAAAGAACACACACACATTATTCTGATGATAAATACACAGAAAAGAACATTATTATGATGTTAAATACACACACACACATTATTCTGATGATAAATACACAGAAAAGAATATTATTATGATGTTAAATACACACACACACAAATTATTCTGATGATAAATACACAGAAAAGAACATTATTATGATGTTAAATACACACACACAAAAATTATTCTGATGATAAATACGCAGAAAAGAACATCATTATGATGTTAAATACACACAAATTATTCTATGATAATACCAAAACAATATGATGTTAATACACACAAAATTATTCTGATGATAAATACACATGAAAGAACATTATTATGATGTTAAATACACACACACAAAAAATTACAATGATGATAAATACACAAAAAAAGAAAATTATTATGTTGATAAATACCCCACAAAAAAAGAAAACCACTATGATGATAAATACATGCCTGGCAATGGGAGAACAAAACAGAAAATGATGATTGATAACAACAACAATGAAAGTGAAAGTGTGATTAATACAGGAGGGTGCAAAAGTAGGTATACAGTTATGAAAAAAGAAAACACGTACAATACTCACTGCATTTATTATACAAACAAATGAATATTGCATATATACATGTAATAACAAGCACAGCCTTAATCCCTCAGATACTCAAACTGCTTGCCATCGGTATTCACACACTCCTCTAATCGAGAGTGGAATTAAGCATTATAATAATGATGTGATACTTACTGTATACCTACTTTTGCACCCCCTTTATAACCACGGTACAGATACAGTGACTTCTGTTTCAAGCTCAACAGACAGCACAGCCATATCAGGGCTACTAGTACTAACATACAAATGATACATGCGTTCAGCACAGCGCAAGAAGGGATCCACCTGCGGACCAGATCAGATGGCAGGCTCTTCAACCTCGCCTGCCTCAGAGCAAGGACAAAGGTCCGTGAAGCCCTCATCAGAGACATGCTATTTGCCGACAATGCCGCAGTTGTGACCCATACTCAGCGGGACTTGCAGTCACTAATGGACCGCTTCTCCCAGGCCTGCAAAGATTTTGGTCTGACCATCAGTCTTAAGAAGACAAACGTCCTGGGCCAAGACACGCCATCTCCACCAGCCATCACCATTGATGACTACGAGCTTGAAGCCATCCATCAATTCACATATCTTGGGTCCACCATCACCGATAACCTCTCCCTTGACACAGAGGTCGACAAGAGGATCGGGAAGGCAGCCACAACACTAGCCCGCCTCACACAAAGGGTGTGGACAAATCCCAAGCTGACCACAAAGACAAAGATGGCTGTATACAACGCCTGTGTCCTCAGCACCTTGCTGTATGGCAGCGAGGCGTGGAGCACGCATGCTCATCAGGAGAAAAGGCTCAATATCTTCCACCTGAGAAGCCTACGGCGCATACTTGGCATTTCCTGGCAAGACAAGGTGACCAACACCGAAGTCCTAACCTGCGCTGGCCTCCCAACCATGCATACCATGCTGAGACATGGAAGATGGTCGCATCCCAAAAGACATCCTTTATGGTGAGCTTGCCACAGGGCAGAGAAACATTGGCCGCCCACAGCTGAGATACAAAGACGCTTGCAAGTGTGACATGAAGGCGCTTGAGATCAACACTGAGTCCTGGGAGGACCTCGCAGACGACCGCAACAGCTGGAGAACTACTCTCAAGAAACAGCTGCGGATTGGTGAGGACAAACTGTCAGCTGCTGCAGCAGAAAAGCGAGTTCGCAGAAAAGGGATGACAGCCAACAGACCAGCATCAGCATACACATGCGACCGCTGCGACAGAGACTGCCTCTCTCGCATTGGTCTGTACAGTCACAGGCGACGCTGCTTGGACCAAGCAGACAGCCCATCTAGACATTAGAACGGATGTAGGCTACTTTGTCCATGGTCAGTCATGACCGAGGGAGGCCTACTACTAGTACTAACACCTCAAAACGTACACAATACCTCAATGAAAAAAACATTAGAAAAGAACATTTAAGTACATATATCAAGATGCATTAGTGCACAAGATCTAAAGTGGAGTATTTGTCACAGAAATCCACAAACTTTACATACAATGTAACATTAATCATACTGCCAAAGAAAAAAAACAAAAACAAGAAAGGCATTATCATGACAATAGTTGTGAAGACGACGAATATGAAATGGTAATCAATACAAGCGACCTGAAAGAGAATATTGTGTACGTCACAGAAATCCACAAAGATCACGTGCACTACATCTTGCTGTTATTTACTGTTGTTGTTGTTGTTGTTGTTACTGTTATTATTGTTAATATTATTATTTTATTGTTGTTATTATCATCATCGGACATCATCATTATTATTATTACCATCATCATGATCATTATTGCTATCATAGTTATTATTTAATATTATATTTATGATTTGTTTTTACAATCGCTATTAATATCGCATATCAGTGTTTAAAGCCAAGCCCATTGCTCACAGCCATATCAGGCTATTAACCATTGGAAACAATACACATAACACACATCTATCACAGCCATATCAGGCTATTAACCATTGGAAACAATACACATACACACATCTATCTATCACAGCCATATCAGGCTATTAACCATTGGAAACAACACACATACACACATCTATCACAGCCATATCAGGCTATTAACCATTGGAAACAATACACATACACACATCTATCTATCACAGCCATATCAGGATATTAACCATTGGAAACAATACACATACACACATCTATCTATCACAGCCATATCAGGCTATTAACCATTGGAAACAATACACATACACACATCTATCTATCACAGCCATATCAGGCTATTAACCATTGGAAACAATACACATACACACATCTATCTATCACAGCCATATCAGGCTATTAACCATTGGAAACAACACACATACACACAATCTATCACAGCCATATCAGGCTATTAACCATTGGAAACAATACACATACACACATCTATCTATCACAGCCATATCAGGCTATTAACCATTGGAAACAATACACATACACACATCTATCTATCACAGCCATATCAGGCTATTAACCATTGGAAACAACACACATACACACATCTATCTATCACAGCCATATCAGGCTATTAACCATTGGAAACAATACACATACACACATCTATCTATCACAGCCATATCAGGATATTAACCATTGGAAACAATACACATACACACATCTATCTATCACAGCCATATCAGGCTATTAACCATTGGAAACAATACACATACACACATCTATCTATCACAGCCATATCAGGATATTAACCATTGGAAACAATACACATACACACATCTATCTATCACAGCCATATCAGGATATTAACCATTGGAAACAATACACATACACACATCTATCTATCACAGCCATATCAGGATATTAACCATTGGAAACAAACACATACACATCTATCTATCACAGCCATATCAGGCTATTAACCATTGGAAACAACACATACACACATCTATCACACCCATATAGGCTATTAACCATTGGAAACAAACACATACACACATCTATCTACAGCCATATCAGGCTATTAACCATTGGAAACAACACACATACACACATCTATCTATCACAGCCATATCAGGCTATTAACCATTGGAAACAATACACATACACACATCTATCTATCACAGCCATATCAGGCTATTAACCATTGGAAACAAACACATACACACATCATCTATCACAGCCATATCAGGCTATTAACCATTGGAAACAACACACATACACACATCTATCTATCACAGCCATATCAGGTATTAACCATTGGAAACAACAACATACACACATCTATCTATCACAGCCATATCAGGTATTAACCATTGGAAACAACACATACAACTTATCTATCACAGCCATATCAGGCTATTAACCATTGGAAACAACACACATACAACATCATCTATCACAGCCATATCAGGATATTAACCATGGAAACAACACACATACACATCTATCTATCACAGCCATATCAGGTATTAACCATGGAAACAAACACATACAACATCTATCTATCACAGCCATATCAGGATATTAACCATCGGAAACAAACACATACACATCTATCTATCACAGCCATATCAGGATATTAACCATCGGAAACAACACACACACATCTATCTATCACAGCCATATCAGGATATTAACCATCGGAAACAACAACATACACACATCTATCTATCACAGCCATATCAGGATATTAACCATTCGGAAACAACATACACACATCTATCTATCACAGCCATATCAGGTATTAACCATCGGAAACAACACATACACACATCTATCTATCACAGCCATATCAGTATTAACCATCGGAAAACACAAACATACACACACTATCTATCACAGCCATATCAAGATATTAACCATCGGAAACAACAACATACACACATCTATCTATCACAGCCATATCAAGATATTAACCATCGGAAACAACATACACACTATCTATCCAGCATATCAAGCATTAACATCGGAACAACATACTCTATCTATCAGCCATATCAGGATATAACCATCGGAAACAACATACAATCTATCTATCACAGCCATATCAGATATTAACCATCGGAAACACATACACACTATCTATCACAGCCATATCAGATATTAACCATCGGAAACAACACATACATCTATCTATCACAGCATATCAAGATATTAACCATCGGAAACAACATACACACATCTATCTATCACAGCCATATCAAGATATTAACCATTCGGAAACAACACACATACACACATCTATCTATCACGGCCATATCAAGATATTAACCATCGGAAACAACTACAACATCTATCTATCACAGCCATATCAAGATATTAACCATCGGAAACAACAACACACATCTATCTATCACAGCATATCAGATATTAACCATCGGAAACAACATACACACATCTATCTATCACAGCCATATCAGGTATTAACCATCGGAAACAACATACACACATCTATCACAGCCATATCAAGATATTAACCATCGGAAACAACATACACACATCTATCTATCACAGCCATATCAAGATATTAACCATCGGAAACAACATACACACATCTATCTATCACAGCCATATCAAGATATTAACCATCGGAAACAACACACATACACACATCTATCTATCACGGCCATATCAAGATATTAACCATCGGAAACAACACACATACACACATCTGATCTATTATCACAGCCATATCAGATATTAACCATCGGAAACAACATACACACATCTATCACAGCCATATCAAGATATTAACCATCGGAAACAACACTACACATCTATCTATCACAGCCATTTCAGGATATTAACCATCGGAAACAATACACATACACACATCTATCTATCAATGACCCAGGAAAGAGAAAACCTGGAAAAGAAAATTAATTTAACCCTTAGACTCCGCACCCTATCCACCAACTGCTAAAACTTAACCTTTTGACTCCCACACCTTATCCACCAACTGCTAAAACTTAACCCTTTGACTCCCACACCTTATCCACCAACTGCTAAAACTTAACCCTTTGACTCCCACATCCTATCCACCAACTGCTAAAACTTAACCCTTTGACTCCCACACCTATCCACCAACTGCAAAAAAACAACCCTTTGACTCCTGCAGGAAGCTGGTGGACAAGGTGAGGGAATCAAAGGGTTAAGTTTTTACTTTGCTAGCATGATTAACAATGCAGGATGCTGGTGGACAGGGTGTGGCAGTCAAAGGGTTAACTTTTTGCTTTGCTAGCATGATTAACAATGCAGGATGCTGGTGGACAGGGTGCAGGAGTCAAAGGGTTAAGTTTTTGCTTTGCTGGCATGGTTAACAATGCAGGATGCTGGTGGACAGGGTACAGGAATCAAAGGGTTAAGTTTTTGCTTTGCTAGCATGATTAACAATGCAGGATGCTGGTGGACAGGGTGCAGGAATCAAAGGGTTAAGTTTTTGCTTTGCTAGCATGATTAACAATGCAGGATGCTGGTGGACAGGGTGCAGGAGTCTCAAACACATCACAGCATTCACGCAAACAATCCAGGGATATGGCCCCTGCTGTTGGCAAGTCTGCTGAATTTATGGCCAAATTTTATTGCTATTGTTGTTTAAAGCCCAGCCAACTGTGCACAGCCACAGGGCAACAACCGTGTCAAAACACACACAATGTTTCAACAGGAAAAAGACGAAAGAAAATTAGGTACACATATCAATGCATTCACGCACATAATCTAAAGAGATGCCCCCGGCGTTGACCACTCCTTCCAATACATCGCACAGGGAATTTAAAAAACAAACCTGAATACAAATTTGAACATAGCTAAGGACACTAAAACATATAAAAACAGGCCTAAATTACCTAAAACTGCTTCCGCATATCTCATTTCCCTAGAGCCAAAAATGGGTTAAGTTTTTGCAGTTGGTGGATAGGGTGCGGGAATCACAGGATCAGATCACTCTGTATGGAAGTCTGTTTAAGCAAACATCAGATCACTCTGTATGGAAGTCTGTTTAAGCAAACATCAGATCACTCTGTATGGAAGTCTGTTTAAGCAAACATCAGATCACTCTGTATGGAAGTCTGTTTAAGCAAACATCAGATCACTCTGTATGGAAGTCTGTTTAAGCAAACTCAGATCACTCTGTATGGAAGTCTGTTTAACTCTTTCGTTATGAACTCCCGCTTTAGCGGGAGAGTACTTTCTTACTGTAAGAACTGAATTTGTACATATGCTGTCTTTCGTTTCCTGAGAGAGTACAACTGTGAAAAGAGGTAGGCTACTTATGTTACTGTTTCTCTACTCAATGTGGATGATTAACAGACATGACATGTGATATACCGTTGTGTACGGAACTGAAGTCGTAATAAAAATAGCATGCTTTAACAGACCTGCGTGCATGTGGTGTCGCACAGGGAGACAAAACAGTTGACAATATTGCATCACAAGATAAACAAAATGATTACATGGACAGAGACAGCAACATATACAGCCGAAATGGCGTAACGCATGCTGGTACTTACAGATTCATCTTTCTGTCATGTCACTGTCTCATTGTGAACGAGGTATCCAGTCACACAACATGTCACTGTGTCATTGTTGTCACCACATAATAGCATCAAAGCACGAGCCTGTTGTTCCAAATACAAAGTCTCTTTATAAACAGTTTTGCTGCAAAATTACGTTGTGACTAACATAAAACAAAAGACGGTATAGACTATAAATGCTACTCTAAGAGTTATTTACATGTAGGGGCTGTTGGTGTCATTGTCACCAGATTGTCACAAACATAGGTGGTGGAACGTAATTCCCACTTGTCCACTCAAAGGTAGGGCGTCTGTGGTAGAAAAGTGGCAGATTCTCATCGTCTAAATCATCACTACTGTCATTTTCTCTGTCTTGGTGAATTATTGCCTGAAAATTGGCCCTTTCTTCTTCTGTGAGTTGAACCAAATCAAAATCATCATCAAGATTATCGTATAATTCGTCGTCCGAAAACTGATCACGATCTTCCTCCTCCATTTTACAAAGTAAGAATGAGAGAGAACACATGGAACTTTGTGTGAAGTTTATGCCAGTAAAGATGGGGGATGAGGTGGTGGAAGGAGCAGGGGGGGGGGGGGGTTGAGGAAAAGTGGACGTAGGGAGAGGCCGGGGGGGGGGGGGGGGGGGACACCTGATGAGAAAAAGGGCAGAAGACACTGGCAGAATACATGTATATGTTAGATGGGCAGTCTGAGAGCCGGAGGGGGGTGGGTGGTTGTGAGGATTGGCACAGTAGTGAAGGAGATGAGGGGTGGGTGTGGGAAAATAATTCTGGAAGGGGGTGGGGGATACATGGAGGGGAGGGGGCACAGCTTGGGAGGTCCACATGCACTTTTGTCCAAAGGTAGAAAATTACTAATTTTCTGCTAAAATCCCAGGACTTATGGAGCTGAGGTGTGTGTGTGTGTGTGTGTGTGTGCTTGCGCACTCACCTGTGTGTGTGTTTGAACACTTCTCTCTCTCTCTCTCTTGCTTGTTCTAAATCAACAGCGACTTTCCCAAGGGGGTAGGAGATGATTGGTGTATGGAGAGGGGGTAGTCTTGGAGACTGGACTGAGTTATAATGACATGGACAACCACAGCAGAAAGCAGCTGTAGTAGGTCTGACAAACAGGAAACGGTACCTAAACAACAGCCTCACTGCTGTCCCATGGGAACGGAGGAAAATGTTTATTTTTTCATAAACATGCCTGGGTGTCTTAACTGACCACGCCGAGTAGAACAGGGAAACCCGCCGAAGGCAATCTGATCCAGGAATGCAGAGTATAAACACAAGGGTCGTGTCCCGTTAACCGCATAGCCGTTACCGCGAGGAAAGCGGGAAGCCGGTAGGAAGGATAGACGCACTGCCTCCGCTAAACTCGCTGCCAGTAATGAAGGATAGAGGATGGTTTCAGATTTTCAGCAATCAAAGAGTTAAGCAAACATCAGATCACTCTGTATGGAAGTCTGTTTAAGCAAACATCAGATCACTCTGTATGGAGTCTGTTTAGCAAACATTAGATCACTCTGTATGAAGTCTGTTTAAGCAAACATCAGATCACTCTGTATGGAAGTCTGTTTAAGCAACATCAGATCACTCTGTATGGAAGTCTGTTTAAGCAAACATCAGATCACTCTGTATGGAAGTCTGTTAAGCAAACATCAGATCACTCTGTATGGAAGTCTGTTAAGCAAACATCAGATCACTCTGTATGGAAGTCGTTTAGCAAACATCAGATCTAGCATTCAAAGTCGTTCAGATCTACATCAGTTCAAGATGCGTGTCTGATATCATGGATAGTCAGTTTGCAACTATCCATCACACAAGTATGGAGTCTGTTTAGCAACCTGACACTGACTTGATATTATTACATGCACTAACACATCACACACAGGTGTCATGTGTGTCATCTGTACATATACAGTACAACCTGTACACTGACCTTTGCACTCATATATACATGCACTAACACCACACCACAGGTGTCATGTGTGTCATCTGTACATATACAGTACAACCTGTACACTGACCTTTGAACTCTATATATACATGCACTAACATCACACCACAGGTGTCATGTGTGTATTGTACAACCTGTACACTGACCTTGCACTCATATATACTGCACTAACATCACATCACAGGTGTCATGGTGTCATCGAACACCTGTACACTGACCTTTGCAACTCATATATACATGCACTAACATCACATCACAGGTGTCATGTGTGTCATCTGTACAAACGTCAGTACACTGACCTTTGCAACTCATATATATATACATCACTAACATCACATCACAGGTGTCATGTGTGTCATTTGTACAACCTGTACACTGACCTTTGCACTCATATATAATGCACTAACATACCATCAGTGTGTCATCTGTACACCTGTACACTGACCTTGCACCATATATAATCACTAACACAACACAGGTGTCATGTGTGTCATCTGTACAACCTGTACACTGACCTTTGCACTCATATATACATGCACTAACACACACCACAGGTGTCATGTGTGTCATCTGTACAACCTGTACACTGACCTTTGCACTCATATATATATATAATATTTTATGTACACCTAATGCCCACATATAACATCCACACACCACAGGTGTCATGTGTGTTATTTGTACAACCTGTACACTGACCTTTGCACTCATATATACATGCACTAACACCAACACCACAGGTGCCATGTGTGTCATCTGTACACCTGTACACTGACCTTTGCACTCATATATACATGCACTAACACCACATCACAGGTGTCATGTGTGTTATTTGTACAACCTGTACACTGACCTTTGCACTCATATATACATGCACTAACACCACACCACAGGTGCCATGTGTGTCATTTGTACAACCTGTACACTGACCTTTGCACTCATATATACATGCACTAACACCAAACCACAGGTGCCATGTGTGTCATTTGTACAACCTGTACACTGACCTTTGCACTCATATATATATGACACTAACACCACATCACAGGTGTCATGTGTGTCATTTGTACAACCTGTACACTGACCTTTGCACTCATATATACATGCACTAACATCACACCACAGGTGCCATGTGTGTCTTTGTACAACCTGTACACTGACCTTTGCACTCATATATACATGCACTAACATCACACCACAGGTGCCATGTGTGTCGTTTGTACAACCTGTACACTGACCTTTGCACTCATATATACATGCACTAACATCACACCACAGGTGCCATGTGTGTCATTTGTACAACCTGTACACTGACCTTTGCACTCATATATACATGCACTACATCACACCACAGGTCCATGTGTGTTATTTGTACAACCTGTACACTGACCTTTGCACTCATATATACATGCACTAACATACACCACAGGTGCCATGTGTTTATTTGTACAACCTGTACACTGACCTTTGCACTCATATATACATGCACTAACATCACACCACAGGTGCCATATGTGTCGTTTGTACAACCTGTACACTGACCTTTGCACTCATATATACATGCACTAACACCACATCACAGGTGCCATGTGTGTCGTTTGTACAACCTGTACACTGACCTTTGCACTCATATATACATGCACTAACATCACACTACAGGTGCAATGTGTGTCGTTTGTACAACCTGTATACTGACCTTTGCACTCATATATACATGCACTAACACCAAACCACCAGGTGCCATGTGTGTCGTTTGTACAACCTGTACACTGACCTTTGCACTCATATATACATGCACTAACATCACACCACAGGTGCCATGTGTGTCGTTTGTACAACCTGTACACTGACCTTTGCACTCAGGGTTGACGCAGCGCTGCGCAGACTCCAGATAGTGGATCAGGTCCAGGGGAAGGTCTTCACGAGTGTAACGGATCTTTTCCGTCTTTACCACACGGCCGGCCAACTCCAACAGGGAAGGGGGGTTGTAGACCAGGTCCTGTGTGTGGAATCATCATCATGATAATAACAATGACATGATAATAATGATGACATGATAATAACAATGATATTGACAATGATGTGATAATAACAATGACATGATAATAACAATGACATAATAACAATGACATGATAATAACAATGACATAATAACAATGACATAATAACAATGACATGATAATAACAATGACATGATAATAAAAATGATATTGATAATGAATGTGATAATAACAATGACAACAACTATACCAGGTCCTGTGTGTGGAATCATCATGATACATGACTGACATGATAATATTATAATAACAATGATATTGACAATGATGTGATAATAACAATGACAACAACTATACCAGGTCCTGTGTGTGGAATCATCATCATGATAAATGACGATGACATGATAACAATGACTTGATAATAACAATGGTGACATAATAACAATGACTTGATAATAACAATGACATGATAATAACAATGACATGATAATAACAATGACTTGATAATAATGGTGACATGATAACAACAATGACATGATAACAACAATGACATGATAATAACAATGACTTGATAACAACAAAGACTTGATAACAACAATGACATAATAACAATGACATGATAATAACAATGGTGACATGTATAATAACAATGGTGACATGATCATAACAATGACTTGATAATAACAATGGTGACATGATAATAACAATGACATGATAACAACAATGACATGATAATAACAATGACTTGATAACAACAATGACATGATAATAACAATGACATGATAATAACAATGGTGACATGATAACAATGGTGACATGATAATAACAATGGTGACATGATAATAACAATGGTGACTTGATAATAACAATGACATGATAATAACAATGACATGATAATAACAATGACTTGATAATAACAATGGTGACTTGATAATAACAATGGTGACATGATAATAACAATAGTGACATAATAATAACAATGACTTGATAATAACAATGGTGACATGATAATAACAATGACTTGATAATAACAATGACATGATAATAACAATGACATCATAATAACAATGACATCATAATAACAATGGTGACTTGATAATAACAATGGTGACATGATAACAACAATGACATGATAATAACAATGGTGACATGATAATTAACAATGACATGATAATAACAATGGTGACATGATAATAACAATGGTGACATGATAATAACAAAGACATGATAATAACAATATGATAATAACAATGGTGACATAATAACAATGACATGATAATAACAATGGTGACATGATAATAACAATGGTGACATGATAATAACAATGGTGATTATAATAACTGATAACAACAATGGTGACTTGATAACAACAATGGTGACTTGATAATAACAATGACTTGATAATAACAATGACTTGATAATAACAATGGTGACATGATAATAACAATGGTGACATGATAATAACAATGGTGACATGATAATAACAATGGTGACATGATAATAACAATGACATGATAATAACAATGGTGACATGATCATAACAATGGTGACTTGATAATAACAATGGTGACATGATAATAACAATGACATGATAATAACAATGACATGACAATAACAATGGTGACATGATTATAACAATGGTGACATGATAATAACAATGGTGACATGATAATAACAATGGTGACTTGATAATGACAATGGTGACATAATAACAATGACATGATAACAATGGTGACATGATAATAACAATGACATGATAATAACAATGGTGACATAATAACAATGGTGACATGATAATAACAATGGTGACATGATAATAACAATGGTGACATGATAATAACAATGACATGATAATAACAATGGTGACATGATAATAACAATGACATGATAACAATGGTGACATGATAATAACAATGGTGACATGATAATAACAATGGTGACATGATAACAATGACATGATAATAACAATGGTGACATGATAATAACAATAGTGACATGATAATAACAATGGTGACATGATAATAACAATGACATAATAACAATGGTGACATGATAATAACAATGGTGACATGATAATAACAATGGTGACATGATAATAACAATGGTGACATGATAATAACAATGGTGACATGATAATAACAATGGTGACATGATAATAACAATGACTTGATAACAACAATGACGACATGATAACAACAATGGTGACATGATAATAACAATGGTGACATGATAATAACAATGGTGACATGATAATAACAATGGTGACATGATAATAACAATGGTGACATGATAATAACAATGGTGACATGATAATAACAATGGTGACAAAATAATAACAATGGTGACATGATAATAACAATGGTGACATGATAATAACAATGGTGACATGATAATAACAATGACTTGATAACAACAATGGTGACTTGATAATAACAATGGTGACATGATAATAACAATGACATAATAACAATGGTGACATGATAATAACAATGACATGATAATAACAATGGTGACATGATAATAACAATGGTGACTTGATAATAACAATGGTGACATGATAATAACAATGATATAATAATAACAATGGTGACATGATAATAACAATGACATAATAACAATGACTTGATAATAACAATGACATGATAATAACAATGACATGATAATAACAATGGTGACATGATAATAACAATGGTGACATGATAATAACAATGACTTGATAATAACAATGGTGACATGATAATAACAATGGTGACATAATAACAATGGTGACATGATAATAACATAACAATGACATGATAATGATGACATGATAATAATAATAATAATAATAATTACAATATTTATATAGCGCAAAATCTTGATAAAATCAAATCTAAGCGCTGAAGCAGACACACACGCAGGCACGCACGCCCGCACACACACGCACGCACACACACAGACACACACACACACACACACACACACCCACACACACGCATGGCTATAAATGGGGAGAAAGAATAAAAGCAATAAAAGCAAGAATAAAAGCAATGGAAAATTATAGAGAGCATAGCATACAATTATATATTATAACCATGTGATTCCCTCCGAGCGGAGACAGGCTGCAGAGGGGAGGGTTGAGTGAGGTTAGGATTTTATGCAGGAGAGAAAAGGTGAGTTTTGAGAGCGGACTTGAAGGAGACAAAAGTAGGTTGCTGACGGACTGAGAGAGGAAGTTTGTTCCAGGAGAGTGGACCAGAAACAGAGAAGGCTCGTGGACCATAGGTATTGAGCTCAGTGCGTGGAAAGCGAAGAGTCAGAGGATCAGAGGCAGAGCGGAGGGTACGTGAGGGAACATAGATCTCAAGTAGGCTTGACAGGTAATCGGGGGCTGCGTTATTGAGGCTTTTGTAGCACATGGTGTCTAGTTTGTACTGTATGCGCTTTGATACAGGGAGCCAGTGAAGTTGTGCCAGGAGAGGAGATATGTGGTCAGCTTTTTTCTTTTTGAGTACAAGGCGTGCAGCATTGTTTTGAATGCGCTGTAGGATGTGAATGGTGGAGGCAGGAAGACCAGACAGGAGTGAATTGCAATAGTCAATGCGAGACATTATGAAGGAGAGAACGAGTTTTGCAGTTGTTTCGACAGAGAGATACTTCCTGATCAGCTTTATACGATGGAGATGATAGTAGCAGGATCTGGCAGTTTGAGAAACACCATGATGATGGTGGTGGTGGTGTCATTGTTATTATCATGTCATCATTATCATGTCATAATAACAATGACAATAACAATGACATGACAATAACAATGACACGATAACAACGACATGATAATGACATGATAATAACAATGACAATAACAATGACAATAACAATGACATAATGACAATGACATAATGACATGATAATGACAATGACATGATAACGACATGATAATGACATGATAATAACAATGACAATAACATAATAACAATGACAATAACAATGACAATGACATAACAATGACATGACAATAACAATGACATAACAATGACATGATAATGACATATAATAACAATGACAATAACATATAATAACAATGACAATAACAATGACATGATAATGACAATGACATAACAATGACATGATAATGATGACATGATAATAACAATGACAATAACAATGACATGACAATAACAATGACATGATAATGACATAACAATGACATAATGATGACATGATAATAACAATGACAATAACAATGACATGATAATAACAATGACAATAACAATGACATGATAATAACAATGACATAACAATGACAATGAATGATAATGACATGATAATGACAATGAATGATAATGACATAATAACAATGAATAACAATGACATGATAATAACAATGACAATAACATGATAATAACAATGACAATAACAAGATAACAACGACATGATAATGACGACATGATAATAACAATGACAATAACATGATAATAACAATGACAATAACAATGATGACAACAATGACATGATAATAACAATGACAATAACAATGACATGATAATGACAATGACAACAACAAGCACCAGTCACTATGATGATCACCCCCATCTTTATAATCATGTTCATCATCATCATCACCATCACCACCACCACCATCATCACCACCATCATTCTCATCACCATCATTTTCATCATCATCATCATCACCACCACCATCATCATCACCACCACCATCATTCTCATCACCATCATTCTCATCACCACCACCACCATCATCATCACCATCACCACCACCATCATTCTCAGCACCACCACCATCATCATCACCACCACCATCATCATCACCACCACCATCATCATCATCACCATCATCATCGCCATCATCATCAGGACACAATGAACAGCTGTGGCACAATCTGTATCCATCCAACTGATGTGGAGTACGAAATGGGACACCAACAAAACAAAAACAACACACACAAATCCCAACTCACTCGTTTCAGTTGTAATAACAACAACAATGTAATACACTAATAATGATACTGGTCGTAGAGATGATAACTATAAAAATTAACCCTTTGACACCCTCACCCTATCCTCCAGCATCCCGCATTGTCAACCATGACAGCAAAGCAAAAACTTAACCCTTTCATTCCCTCACACTGTCCACCAGTCTCTTTCAGGAACCATAATGTTAGTAAAAGTATGTTAACCCTTTAACTCCTGTATCCTATCTGCCAGCTGCAAAAACTTAACCCTTTGACAACCTCACCCTATCAACCAGCCTCCTGCAGGAACCTGGTGAACAGGATGAGGGAATCAAAGGGTCAAGTTTTTGCTTTGCAGTCATTGTTGACAAGGCATGATGCTGGTGGATCGGGTGAGTCAAAGGGTTAACTTTCTGCTTTGCTATCATGGTTCAGGTGAGTCAAAGGGTTAACTTTCTGCATTGCTATCATGGTTGACAATTCAGGATGCTGGTGGACAGGGTGAGGGAGTCAAAGATCAAGATTTTGCTTTGCTGTCATGGTTGACAATGCAAGATGCTGGTGGACAGGGTGAGAGAGCCAAAGGGTTAAGTTTTTGCTTTGCTGTCAATGTTGACAATGCAGGATGCTGGTGAACAGGGTGAGGGAACCAAAGGGTTAAGTTTTTGCTTTGCTGTCAATGTTGACAATGCAGGATGCTGGTGAACAGGGTGAGAGAGCCAAAGGGTTAAGTTTTTGCTTTGCTGTCAATGTTGACAATGCAGGATGCTGGTGAACAGGGTGAGGGAACCAAAGGGTTAAGTTTTTGCTTTGCTGTCAATGTTGACAATGCAGGATGCTGGTGAACAGGGTGAGGGAACCAAAGGGTTAAGTTTTTGCTTTGCTGTCAATGTTGACAATGCAGGATGCTGGTGAACAGGGTGAGGGAACCAAAGGGTTAAGTTTTTGCTTTGCAGTCAATGTTGACAATGCACGATGCCGGTGGATAGGGTGAAGGGGTCAAAGACCAAGATTTTGCTATCAATCATGGTTGAAAAATGCAGGATGCTGCTGATTAGGGTGAGGGAGCAAAGGGTTAAGGTTCTGCTTTGCTGTCACTGTTGATAATGCCGGATGCTGGTGGATAGGGTGAGGGAGACAAAGAATTAATGGCTCGTTGGCATGCCTGATGCAGCAAACTGTAAAATCTGACAGAGGGCAACAATGACGTATCTTTCTTTCTCAAACATATTGTTAATTTGTTTCTGACAAGACACAAAATGACAAATAAAGACACTATTTGCTGAACATTATTTACTTATTATGATATCACTGAGAGAAAACTGAACAAGATTTATAAATATATGCAATGGGTTGAGCAAAATTTACATACAATCACATCTATTAATCTATTTTTTTTAAACAATAAAAAGTCATTTAATTTATACAGTTTCTGATTTTAGTAGTTGGTGTGGGGTTTCACAATTAGTAGTTGGTGGTGGGGTTTAACAGTTAGTAGTTGGTGGTGGGGTTTAACAGTTAGTAGTTGGTGGTGGGGTTTCACAATTAGTTAGTAGTTGGTGGTGGGGTTTAACAATTAGTTAGTAGTTGGTGGTGGGGTTTAACAATTAGTAAGTAGTTGGTGGTGGGGTTTCACAGTTAGTTAGTAGTTGGTGGTGGGGTTTCACAATTAGTTAGTAGTTGGTGGTGGGGTTTAACAATTAGTAAGTCGTTGGTGGTGGGGTTTCACAATTAGTTAGTAGTTGGTGGTGGGGTTTCACAATGCCATAGTCAGTAGTTGGTGGTGGGGTTTAACAATGCTGTAGTTAGTAGTTGGTGGTGGGGTTTAACAATGCCGTACCTGCACAAAACGGTTGACCAGAGGGTTTCTACGCAGACTAAGCTCCACCAGGTTGAGGGTGACGATCTGCTGGGGCAGGGTCTGCAGGCAGTTGTTGTGCAGGTTAAGGGACTGAAGGCGACGCAGGTAGTGCAGCGTGGGGGGCAGACTCTGCAGGCGATTGTCAGACAGGTTGAGGCTGAACAGGTTGTGCAAGTTTCCCACCTCTGCCGGGATTTCCGTCAGCCGGTTACCCCCCAGGTACAGAATCTCCAATCTGAGGACAAGACACACACAGCACTTATGGGACTTGGTCATCATTTACATTATCATCATAAATTAATCTCTAGTCTGTGAGGACAAGACACACACAGCACTTATGGGACTTCGTCATCATTTACATTATCATCATAAATTAATCTCTAGTCTGTGAGGGCAAGACACACGCAGCACTTAAGGGACTTGGTCATCACTTTATTATCATGTAAATTAATCTCTATGACTCTAGTCTGTGAGGGCAAGACACACACACAGCACTTAAGGGACTTGGTCATCACTTTATTATCATGTAAATTAATCTCTATGACTCTAGTCTGTGAGGGCAAGACACACACACAGCACTTAAGGGACTTGGTCATCACTTTATTATCATGTAAATTAATCTCTATGACTCTAGTCTGTGAGGGCAAGACACACACACAGCACTTAAGGGACTTGGTCATCACTTTATTATCATGTAAATTAATCTCTATGACTCTAGTCTGTGAGGGCAAGACACACACACAGCACTTAAGGGACTTGGTCATCACTTACATTATCATAAATTTATCTCTAGTCTATAATTAGTATAAAGGCAAGACACACACAGCACTTAGTTAAGGGACTTGGTCATCACTTACATTATCATAAATTTATCTCTAGTCTATAATTTAAAGTATAAAGGCAAGACACACACAGCACTTAGTTAAGGGACTTGGTCATCACTTACATTATCATAAATTTATCTCTAGTCTATAAAGGCAAGACACACACAGCACTTAGTTAAGGGACTTGGTCATCACTTACATTATCATAAATTTATCTCTAGTCTATAAAGGCAAGACACACACACTGACACAGCACTTAGTTAAGGGACTTGGTCATCACTTACATTATGATTATCATAAATTAATCTCTAGTCTATAACAACAAGACACACACAGCACTTAAGGGACTTGGTCATCACTTACATTTTCATCATCAATTAATTTCCATTCTCTCAGCAAGACACACACAGCACTTAAGGGACTTGGTCATCACTTACATTATTATCATGAATCAGTCTGTGAACCAGTTGCCACAGTGGAATGGTTGGCGCAACAGACAACCAACTGGAAGGCTGTGGGGTTCAAATCCCTGTTTACACCTTAAAAAAATCATTGTGGGATTTCTCAGTTCCAACAGGCTCCTACCCTGAGCTGAGCAAGCTATGGGCTCATTGGGAAGACGATTTAATTAAAAAAAATATAATGAAATAAAATAACATAAAAATGAAAAAGGCAAATATGTGTGTGTGAGTGTGTGAGTGTGTGTGTGTGTGTGTGTGTGTGTGTGTGTGTGTGTATCATGTGCAGCAACAAAGCCAAAACCTCACCAGGATGGGAAAAATGGTTATATATGGATCACATCTCACAAGACAGATCCAGCCACATCTGACTAAGGGTTTTCCCTTCAGCCCCTTGACTGCTGGTTTAGGAAGTTTTTCTTCCTAATCCAAGGTCAGAACAGGTTCGTTGCACTAGGCACGATCCATTTACATCAGCCATACCTCTTGATTATATATTTTCCGATTCAGTTGATCATATGCTTATAGTTATATTTTCTCTTATGCTTTATTTAACAGTAGGATACTTTACATTCCAAAAACTACTCTTAGCTAGTGCATTCATAGTTTTAATTTTAGCCCTGGACCTTTTTCAGGATAAAACAATAGTTTAGTTATAACTATATATAAGGCATGACCACTTTTCAAATTGCACCTCCGCATATTTACCTCACAAAAACATTATGATGTCATTTCAGTCAGTTTAGTCCTTTTCTCACACTGGACGAAGCAGCAGGGAAGTTTCAGTCTTTTTGTCCTAAGTTATGTACAATTGGTGTTTGTTTGTGATATTAATTTATTATGCTTGACAAAGGCCAGTTAGTCAAAAATTTGCACCTGTCTTGTCTGGTTGTATTAAATACGCGTTCTGATTCTTTTTTCGTGTTTTTAATGGTTCCTGTTTGCTTGAACACAGGCAGTCACATTTGTTTTACTAAACTAAGCCAGTAAAGGCACTAAAACGTATTTTATAAATAAAAATGAGAATAAATTGCCTAAAACTGCTTCTGCACATCTCATATCCCTAGACTAGAGCCAAGAAAGCACTTAATACATGTACCAAATTATCAATCCTAAGAGAAAGTATGTAACTTACATTGTAAGACTTAAGTGAACACATAGCACTTGACATACAGAAGAATGAACCAGCAAGGCAGTAAGTGATAAGAAGAAATGACAGATAGCAAGGGAACAAGGCAGAAACAAAGGGAGTGACAGAGAAGAGGAAATTTCTAGCAGAAGATGGGGATACTGTCTATACTGAAACTGTGAAAGAGCCCCCAGCATCCCCACAGGGGAGGGTCTAGCACACAAGTACAACACTAGCGAGAGATGAGAAGTCAAGAGAACCATACCAAAAAAAAACAACAACAAAAACTTTTGTAATTCCAACACATACCGCTCAATGATCAAGGGAAACAATGACTGCTAGAAAATACTTGGCTGACATTTATAATGTAGCATTAATAATAACAACAACAACAACAACAATAACAATAATTACAGTATTTACATGGAGCCAAATCCTGACAATTCAAATCAAAGCGCACTCACACACCAGGCATACACATACAATGGACTACCTTACATAGTTACAATATTTAATATAAAATAAATTTACAAAAAATATACACGATACAATCGACGACTACCTTACAATATTTAATATTTACAAAAAATAAATACAATATACAATCGACGACTACCTTACAATATTTAATATTTACAAAAAATAAAGTACAAATTGAGGGAAAGAAGTAGTTGTAAAATTTATTGTTGGGTAAAGAAGTGGGTTTTTAAATTGGTTTTAAAAGTAGAAAGGGTAGATGTTACATTGTTAGGCAAAGGCACAATCACGTGACAATGCAAGTCTATTCCACTATTTCCAGGCTGACGGTCCTGAGACAGCAGTACCATTAGTACTCACGTACTCCAATAATGGTACCTGTGTATAAAACAATAAACTGTAATATAAAATATAATAAATATATCAATCAAAGTGCTACGTGTAGGCAAACAACTATAAGCACAAGTATGTTCATGTCACTTTGAGTTTGACTTTATACATTTGTGTAGACCTACATCAGTCCATGATGTGGAACACAAGTATAGCGCTACCACTAGTGACAGATGTGAACCATAGAACTAACTAGAACCACAGATTTTTGTAGTTCTGACATAAAAAATATACTGCTCACAAGCAAACTGACCACTGTCAGTGATCAAGGGAGACAATGACTGTTACTTTTAGACAAACTTAGCTGATCTCATGCATTATCATATCACTTATCAGCACTCTGTTACTGTTAGTGTTAGTGTTACTGTTTTGTTTCAAGCCCAGCCGACTGCATAGAGCCGTATCGTTATCAGGCCTATAACAATTTCAAAATATAAAAATACAATATTTCAACAGGAAGAGAAAAAAAGGAAAAGAAAATTAAGTACACATATCACTGCACTCGCGCACATAAGCTAAGGAGATACCCCAGGTGTTGACCACTCCGTCCAATTTATAACACAAGGAATTTAAGAAATATACCTGATTACAAATTTGAACAATTCTAAGGACACTAAAATATATACAAATGGGCCGAAGTTATCTACAATCTCTTTCACATATCACATTGCCCTAATGCCAAAAATACACTAATACGTGCCCAATTACATAAGACTTTATCGAACACATACACTCATACAGGTGAATGGACCAGCAAGGTAGAAAATGATAGGAAGAAATGACAAAAAGCAAAGGAACCAAGTAGAAACAAAGAGAGTGACAGAAAAGAGAAAATTTCTAGCACAGAATTTCCAGAAGGTGGGGATATTATGTATACATACTGAAAGAGCCCCCAGCATCCCCACGGGAGAAGTATCAGTACTCACATAATCAAATACAAGTATTTGTTACTAAACAATACACTGTATATAAATCAATCAAAGGAGTTTCTCAAGATGGTGTCTCCACACTTGGAATAAATTCCAAACACTAACTATACAAATCATGAGAATTTGTGTATCACATGCATATATATATATATATAATATATATATATATATATATATATATATTTACATGTGTATTGTACATGTATATATGTGAGAGTTTATAGAATGCAGAATGCAGCAGGAATAAAAGTTAAAACATCAAATGCCATTTGATTTAGACTTTCAAATACAACTTTAGAACAAATTTCACATGAAATTTAAGTATGCTCTGTTGACCTTTGCGGCTTTAGGCCCTACAAAACACCAGAGAGGGTGGCCTGAGAGAAAGAGCACGCTAGAGAGATAATGTGTGTGTGTGTGTGTGTGTGTGTGTGTGTATAGGCCTACATATGTGTGTGTGTGTGTGTGTGTGTGTGTGTGTGGTGCACGCACAGTGATAGCAACAAACTGTGTGTGTGTGTGTGTGGTGTGTGTGTGTGTGTGTGTGTGTGGTGGTGTGTGACTGGCTGTATGTGTCAGCGTGTGTCACTGTTTTCTAGTATTTGTCTATTACTCACTGCAATAACTTCTGGACCCGACTTGATAATTCCACCAGCCTGTTGCTTCCCAGATACAAACATCTCAGCTTCTGTAGCTCTGTCAACTGTGGAGCAAGCTGTACGAAATGATTGCCACTAAGGTTGACTACTTCTAAATGTTGTAACAAACCAAAATCTTTAGGGAGACCGTTCGTGTTCAGTTGATTGTTTTTCGCAATAAATGTCCGCAGATGACGTAAATGGCACACTTCATCACAGAGTTTTGTCAAGCCGTTGTTAGAAACGTCCAAACTGACCAGTTTTGTGAAGTGTGAAATGGATGGAGGTAGAGTTGTGATCGAGTTATTATTGAGTAGAAGAGAAACCAATTCGTTGGCCCGACATACTGCAGAATCCGGAATGGTCTCTAAATGACTGTAAGACAAATCTTCCGAATTTTCGTTGTGAAATTCACTGTCGGATGACGATGAAGCACAAGACATGTATTCCGCCATTTCTGTTGAACTTAAACTTGCACAGATGAGGGAACTGAAGACAAAAGAAATCACACAGCACTCAAAACTCGCGTACACGTCCAAGTGCACTTGGGTAACGTCTGCCCTCAGGCTGTGTGGGCCACTTTCGCATGCAAGATCTAGCCTACCGGGTCAAGTAAGCCTATATAATTTCTTTCGTAACCTTCATGGTGATAGGACAAAAAGAACCAATCAGAGACCGTGTGGTTAAATCCCTCACGTGGCAAAGACCGCACGCGACCTTGGTGACCCGATATGGCCGCAGACGTCACGTCTAAAAAAATCGGTAAAGCCAATGAAAACGGTTCTATTTTAGTGTTTGGAAATTACAAGGTCAAAGTCACAGAGATTAACACATAACAGCATACATACTTCGTTTGGTCAAAGTGCACGATCTGTAACTTATGTAAATTAGCATGTACCGGGTTGATGATCGCCAGCCTGGTTTTGTTTCTAGTCAATGTCTTCAAAATGGAATGAGAATACGAATATAATAATATAGTCTAGGCCCTGCGTCGAGACAAGTTGACCTATCTCGTAATTTACACCTTTGACTCCCTCACCCTGTCCACCAGCTTCCTGCATTGTCAGCCATGCTAGCAAATCAAAAGCTTGTCCCTTTGATAGCCTTACCCTATCCATCTTTCTATACTTGTGAGAAAACTCCCCTCTGTCAACACTATAATCATCTGCACAAAGTTTTACCCAGGGGAGCATATCTACGGGTCCTAGATTTTTAGAAGCCCCCCCCCCCCCCTGTCCCCGTCTACCAAGATTTAACCCTTTAAATCCCCCATCCTGTCCACAAGCATCCTTCGTTGTCAACCATCCTAAATTTCTTAGAATCCTTCATCTACCACAACTGTAGATTAACCTTTTGACTTCCCCATTCTGTTTACCAGCATCCTGCATTGTCAACCCTACTAGCAAAGAAAAATCTTAATCCTTTTGACTCCGCACCCTATCTACCAGCTTCGTGCATTGTTAACCATACTAGCAAAGCAAAACGTAACCTTTTGACTCCGCACCCTATCCACCAGCTTCGTGCATTGATAACCGCACTCATCATCATCAGGTGCCCTGCCGCATGGCGTTGGAAACCATGGACTTCAAACCATCTCTATCTCTCGTTGCCCCCAGCATCTCCCCCACCCTCCTCATCCCCAGCCACTCTGCAAGTCCGTCCAGCATTCTCTCCCTGCCTGGGTCTACCTGGTGCTCTCTTTCCCTCCAGCTTTCCCGTTGTGACCAGGTGCTCCAAATCCCCCTGCCTCATAAAATGGCCTATAAATGTTGCTTGTCTTTTCCTAATCTTCCTTATGAGTGATCTACTTGTGTCTGCCTCCATCAAGACTGTCTCGTTTGTTTTCTTTGCTGTCCATGGAAATCTCAACATTCTTCTGAGAAACCACTTCTCGGCTGCCTCAATCTTGCTCTGGCTTTGCTTGCTGACTATCCACGCCTCGCATCCGTACAACAGTATTGGTTCTATATAACATTCAAGGACTCTCTTTCTGATGTTAATTGATAGGCATTTGTTGGTAAGAAGCTTGTCATCTTCTTGAATGCTGTTTTGGCTTGCCGATTCTGCCGGCTATTTCCGATGTGCACCTGCCGTCTGATGAAATGACCGTTCCCAGGTATTTGAACTTATTAACCTGTGTCAAGGTTGTGCCATTTGCTGTTATTTTGCACTACCAAAACAAAAACTTAACCTTTTGACGTCTGCACCCTGTCCACTGGCATGCTGCATTGTCAACCATACTCACCTGTCTCGCCTGTCGGCGTCACCGGGTTCGGTGTTGGCAGCTGCACACCTGGACACCACCATCTCCCTCCAGGCCACTCTGTCTTGACTTCTGTGGACAATTTCTTGAATATTTAGGCCACTGATGTTGGTTATGTTCTCATGTATGAGATTGGAGATCTGCCTTTCTTCATTTTTGCCACTGTTTTCCCTTGAAAGATGGTTGCCATGAGGTCTGAGTTCTTGTTGCGTGACGTATGGCCAATGTGTCAGTCCGTCAGCAACCTACTTTTGTCTCCTTCAAGTCCGCTCTCAAAACTCACCTTTTCTCCTCCGCATAAAATCCTAACTTCACTCAACCCCCCCCCCCCCCCCCCTCTGCAGCCTGTCTCCGCTCGGAGGGAATCACATGGTCATAATATATAGGCCTAATTGTATATGCTATGCTCTCTATAATTTTCCATTGCTTTTATTCTTTCTTTTATTGCTTTTATTCTTTCTCCCCATTTATAGCCATGCGTGTGGTGTGTGTGTGTGTGTGTGTGTGTGTGTGTGTGTGTGTGTGTGTGTGTGTGTGTGTGTGTGCGTGCGTGTGTGTACGTGCGTGGTGCGTGCGTGCTTGCGTGTGTGTCTGCTTCAGCGCTTAGATTTGATTTTATCAAGATTTTGCGCTATATAAATATTGTAATTATTATTATTATAACACGTGACGCATGGCCAATGTGTCACGCAATAAGAACACGTGACGTATGGCCAATGTGTCACGCAATAAGAACACGTAACGTATGGCCAATGTGTCACGCAATAAGAACACGTGACGCATGGCCAATGTGTCACGCAATAAGAACACGTGACGTATGGCCAATGTGTCACGCAATAAGAACACGTAACGTATGGCCAATGTGTCACGCAATAAGAACACGTGACGTATGGCCAATGTGTCACGCAATAAGAACACGTGACGTATGGCCAATGTGTCACGCAATAAGAACACGTGACGTATGGCCAATGTGTCACGCAACAAGAACACGTGACGTATGGCCAATGTGTCACGCAACAAGAACACGTAACGTATGGCCAATGTGTCACGCAACAAGAACACGTGACGTATGGCCAATGTGTCACGCAACAAGAACACGTGACGTATGGCCAATGTGTCACGCAACAAGAACACGTACCATGCAAACAAAGTAAAAACTTAACCTTTGATTCCTCACCTCATCCACAGCTTCATTCTGCAGGATGCTGGTGGACAGGGTGGAAAAGTCAAGAGGTTAAGGGTTTTTTGTGGGTTTTTTGTGGGGGTTTTGCAGTTGGTGGATAGGCTGCAGGAGTCAATGGTAACAATTGTCGTGATCTGTCTGCAACAGTAAGCTGGTGGATAGGGTGAGGAGACAAAGGTTAACAATTGTCTGCCATCTGTCTGGCAAACAGTAAGCTGGTGGATAGGGTGAGGAGACAAAGGGTTAACAATTGTCTGCCATCTGTCTGGCAAACAGTAAGCTGGTGGATAGGGTGAGGGAGACAAAGGGTAAAAATTGCTTGATCTGTGCAGCAAACAGTAAGCTGGTGGATAGGGTGAGGGAGTCAAAGGGTTAACAATTGTGTATCAAACAGAATACAGACAGTGTACACAGACAACAAACAGTCCTTATCCCTGCCAGACGCATGAACATAAACTTATGGGTGGATCAAGTACAAGGACGAGAGAAAGACGAGAGTAAGAGAAGGAAATTGAGATCAAAGAACAGAGAGAGAGAAAGAGAGAAGAAGAGAAGAAGAGAGAGAGAAAGAGAGAGAGAGAGAAAGAGAGAGAGAAGAGAGAGAAAGAAGAGAGAGAGAGAAAGAGAGAGAGAGAAAGAGAGAAGAAAGAGAGAAAGAGAGAGAGAGAGAAAGAGAGAGAAGAGAGAGAGAGAGAGAAAGAGAGAGAGAGAGAGAGAAGAGAGAGAGAAGAGAAAGAGAGAGAAGAGAGAGAGAGAGAGAGAGAAGAGAGAGAGAGAGAGAGTGGGCTTTTAAGGTGGGTTGGAGTTTGTTCATGAAGGATTCATTGCACTCAGACAACTCCATATGCTCTCCACCCAAATCTGCCAGCGATCATCTGGCCGACTCCATGAGCCTGCGCTAAACCCTATGTGCTGGCAAGGTTCTTGAAATGAGGAGCGAAAAGGGGAAGGAGGGAGGAGGAAAACCTATGAAACAGTAAGCTGACACCACCAGAATGATGGAAACATTAAGATGGCCAGCCAACAGGCCAGTGGACCTATGAAACAGTAAGCTGACACCACCAGAATGATGGAAACATTAAGATGGCCAGCCAACAGGTCAGTGGACCTATAAAACAGTAAGCTGACACACCAGAATGATGGAAACATTAAGATGGGCAGCCAACAGACCAGTGGACCTATGAAACAGTAAGCTGACACCAGCAGAATGATGGAAACATTCAGATGGGCAGCCAACAGGCCAGTGGACCTATGAAACAGTAAGCTGACACCACCAGAATGATGGAAACATTAAGATGGGCAGCCAACAGGCCAGTGGACCTATGAAACAGTAAGCTGACACCACCAGAATGATGGAAACATTAAGATGGGCAGCCAACAGGCCAGTGGACCTATGAAACAGTAAGCTGACACCACCAGAATGATGGTAGTAGTAGTAACAGCAGCAGCAGCAGCAGTAGTAGTAGTAGTAACAGCAGCGATGTAGTAGTTAGTAGTAGTAGTAGTAGTATGAGCGTTATTATTAATGTTATGATTATTACCGTCATCATCATCATTATTGTTTTTATCGTTATATCATCATCATCATCATCGTCGTCGTCGTCGTCGTCGTCATTTTCTGCATCATCATCATCATTGTTAAAATAATCTTTAATCCAAAACAAGTGCGACTGCAAACAGGAACCAGAAAAAACACGAAAATAGAATCAGAACGCGTATTTCATACAAGAAACTAAGACAGGTGCAAATTTTCGGCCAACTGGCCTTTGTAAAATTGTCCTTTGTGAAAATTCTGCGCCTGTCTTGTCTTGTTGTATTAAATACGCGTTCTGAAAATAACATTTGTTAACATTGACCGGAAGCAACATAAATGAATGTTAAACTATGCACATTCTCTCTTGTCTGGTTGCCCACATTATTTGCTAGAGAAACTTCAGAAAGTTCAAAATGCAGCAGCCAGGTTAATTTTGAAAGCGTCCAAGAAAGATCATGTTCAGCCCTTACTCAGAACTCTACACTGGCTTCCCGTAAATGCGAGGATTCAGTTCAAAATCTCCACTCTCTGTTATAACTGTGTCACTTCCTCCTGTCCCTCTTACCTGTCCTCTCTCTTACAGCTCTATACACCGTCAAGAGAGCTCCGTTCCTCCGCAGACACACGCATCCTTTGTATTCCAAAGATCAGAACCAAAACCTTTGGCCAGCGAGCCTTTCATTATAACGGTCCTTCAGTCTGGAACAGTCTGCCACAAACAGTTCGCTTCGCTGATTCCAAAGTTACTTTGAAGTCGGCCCTGAAAACTCATCTATTTGCGTGAACCTGCTCTGCTTAATCTCAACTTTCTGTATTTTTGATAATTCCTTCTGACAGCATAAGTTTGTGCGTGTGTGTGTGTGTGTGTGTGTGTGTGTGTGTGTGTGTGTGTGTGTGTGTGTGTGTGTGTGTGTGTGTGTGTGTGTGTGTGTGTGTGTGTATGTGTGTGTGTGCGTGGATGTGTGTGTGTGTGTTTGGGTGTGTGGGTGAGTGTGTTTGATTTTTGCATTTGTATATATTCTTGATGTAATTGTCATTTTTGTTCTGTATTGAATTGTTTGTAAAGCGCCCTGGGCACCTTCGGGTGAAAAGGCGCTTAATAAGTGCACATTATTATTATTATTATTATTATTTTTCGTTAAACAGCTTTCAGAATGACACAGAACGTGAGGCAAGGAGAACCAGCTCCTGGTGTCACATTTCAGCCCGGTACTTTCGTTTCAATGACAAACACACACATACACGCATGCACGCGCCCAAGCGCGCGTGCACACAGACACACACACACACGCACATGCGCACAGACAGACTACACACGCACGCACACACATACGCACAGACTACACACACACACACACACTGCACACACACACACACACACACACACACATACACACACACACATACACACAAACAAACACACACACACACAGACTACACACGCACACACTCACATACGCACAGACAGACTACACACACACACACACACACACACACACACACACTGTACACACACACATACACACACACAAACACACACACACAGACACAGACTACACACGCACACACACACTGCACACACACATACTCACACTACACTACACTCACACACACACACACACACACACACACACACACACACACACAGAGCTGTTATCGGTCAAGGAGAAAGTTCCACCTCTCCCTCTGGTCCACTTTTGAAGTGGGAACAAAGCCACCGAGGACCGGCTGGTCACGTAACACAGCAGAAGTAGGGACAGGGTGACTCAGCACACTTTGTGACCACACCTTCACCTTGACACCAGGGGAGGACAAACTGCCAAAGGCAACCAGCCGGCTGGCCTGACTTGCCTTACACAACACACTGTGCAGTTTGGTCGGGAATATCTCACGGCGCTCGGACAAGCCCATACCTGCTCCGCCCAAGCCAGCAAAATTATCTGGAGGGGCAGGCAGCGCGAGTCTGTGTTAACGTCCTACATGCTGGCAAGGTTTTGAAATTGGGTCACAGGGGGTGGAGGGGAGTGGGGAAAAGGGACTTATGAAACAGTAAGCTGACACCACCACAATGATGGAAACATTCAGATGGGCAGCCAACAGGCCAGTGGACCTATGAAACAGTATTTAACTGACACCAGCAGAATGATGGAAACATTAAGATGGGCAGCCAACAAGCCAGTGGATCTATGAAACAGTAAGCTGACACCACCAGAATAGTGGAAACATTAAGATGGGCAGCCAACAGGCCAGTAGACCTATGAAACAGTAAGCTGACACCACCAGAATGATGGAACATTAAGATGGGCAGCCAACAGGCCAGTGGACCTATAAAACAGTAAGCTGACACCACTAGAATTATCAAAACATTCAGATGGCAGCCAACAGGCCAGTGGACCTATGAAACAGTAAGCTGACACCATCAGAATGATGGAAACATTAAGATGGGCAGTTTATGATGTTGGGGGCTCAGGTTGAATTCGAAATATCAGATCCTGAGTGTGTGGGTCTATCTAAGGAAGTAAGCAGCCTGCAGTAAGTTCCTGTAAGTCACCTCAGTGTCCGCTGTCCTCTGGAAACATGAAAACAGCCGTCAAGCACACCCAGCAAAGATGGAGAATGCAGACTATGTAGCCACTTATTGCCTGCACACTGTGGCCAAAACAACACAGCATTCACGCATCTGAGAAAAGATGTAACGATTAACCCATTCACTCCCGCACCCTATCCACCAGCTTCCTACCTTTCACTCCCCACCCTATCCACCAGCTTCCTAACCTTTCACTCCCTCACCCTATCCACCAGCTTCCTTAACCTTTCACTCCCGCACCCTATCCACCAGCTTCCTTAACCTTTCACTCCCTCACCCTATCCACCAGCTTCCTTAACCTTTCACTCCCTCACCCTATCCACCAGCTTCCTTAACCTTTCACTCCCTCACCCTATCCACCAGCTTCCTTAACCTTTCACTCCCTCACCCTATCCACCAGCTTCCTTAACCTTTCACTCCCTCACCCTATCCACCAGCTTCCTTAACCCTTTCACTCCCTCACCCTATCCACCAGCTTCCTTAACCCTTTCACTCCCTCACCCTATCCATCAGCTTCCTTGGCCCTTTCACTCCCTCACCCTATCCACAGCTTCCTTGGCCCTTTCACTCCCTCACCCTATCCACCAGCTTCCTTGGCCCTTTCACTCCCTCACCCTATCCACAGCTTCCTTGGCCCTTTCACTCCCTCACCCTATCCACCAGCTTCCTTGGCCCTTTCACTCCCTCACCCTATCCATCAGCTTCCTTGGCCCTTTCACTCCCTCACCCTGTCCACCAGCTTCCTTACACTTTCACTCCCTCACCCTATCCACCAGCTTCCTTAACCTTTCACTCCCTCACCCTATCCACCAGCTTCCTTAACCTTTCACTCCCTCACCCTATCCACCAGCTTCCTTACCTTTCACTCCCTCACCCTATCCACCAGCTTCCTTAACCCTTTCACCCTCACCTATCCACTAGCTCCTGAGAGTGAAAGGGTTAAGTTTTGCTTCTCTATCATGGCTGACAATACAGGACGCTGGCGGGATAGGTTGAGATAGTCAAAGGGTTAAAAACAAATCACAAGTGGCGTAGCTGTGTATATATTTAGCATCAGGTCAAGCCACTGCTGTGGTATCGGTAACCTACGTAACCAGATACAAACTCGTTCATGTTGTTCAGGTTGTCATTGACTAAACTGACATCCTCCTCCCCCTCACCCCCACCCCACCTGGCTCATTAAGTGAGGAGGGTGGTGGGGACCCTGATAGGATAAAACACAAGACCTGAGTGGGTGGTGATCCTGATAGTTTCATAGGTTCACTGGATTGTTGGCTGCCCATCTTAATGTTTCCATCATTCTGGTGGTGTCAGCTTACTGTTTCATAGGTCCACTGGTCTGTTGGCTGCCCATCTTAATGTTTCCATCATTCTGGTGGTGTCAGCTTACTGTTTCATAGGTCCACTGGTCTGTTGGCTGCCCATCTTAATGTTTCCATCATTCTGGTGGTGTCAGCTTACTGTTTCATAGATCCACTGGTCTGTTGGCTGCCCATTTTAATGTTTCCATCATTCTGGTGGTGTCAGCTTACTGTTTAATAGGTCCACTGGCCTGTTGGCTGCCCATTTTAATGTTTCCATCATTCTGGTGGTGTCAGCTTACTGTTTCATAGGTCCACTGGTCTGTTGGCTGCCCATCTTAATGTTTCCATCATTCTGGTGGTTTCAGCTTACTGTTTCATAGGTCCACTGGTCTTTTGGCTGCCCATCTTAACGTTTCCATAATTCTGGTGGTGTCAGCTTACTGTTTCATAGGTCCACTGGTCTTTTGGCTGCCCATCTGAATGTTTCCATCATTCTGGTGGTGTCAGCTTACTGTTTCATAGGTCCACTGGTCTTTTGACTGCCCATTCTTAATGTTTCCATCATTCTGGTGGTGTCACCTTACTGTTTCATAGGTCAACTGGTCTGTTGGCTGACCATCTGAATGTTTCCATCATTCTGGTGGTGTCAGCTTACTGTTTCATACTTCCCTTCTTCGTCACCCCCTCCCCCTTTTTCCATCCTGCTCCGTGGCCACGGCAAGACCTTGCCGATGTAAAGGGCATTACGCAGGCTCAGGCAGTTTGCTGGCAGATTTGGGTAGAGTGCATATGGAATTTTCCGAGCGTGATGAATCTGTCTCGAACACACGCCAAAGACTCTGACGTGCGTAGTATATAGCTCTGACTCTTTAAGGTTCGTAAAGTGGAATACCCCGCACAGCGGTGGACAAGTGTGATCAAGGTCAAGGTCAGCCATAACCACAGTGCATGCCAGGCCCACTTGAACAGACCACAGAACTAGATACACCCCTCTGTGTTCGGTGACGTGCCAAAAGTGTTCCCGGGCAAGTTTCTTCTACTGGTAATTTTTTTAACCCTCCCATTTTTTTCTTCTTTTGTTTTGTTTTTGTTTTTTGGTTTAATCTCTTTTCTGTTACATAAAATGGGAGATTTTTTTTATGTTACTTGAAAGATGTGTGTGTGTGTATGTGTGTGTGTGTGTGTGTGTGTGTGTGTGTGTGTGTGTGTGTGTGTGTGTGTGTGTGTGGAACAGTGACAACAGGGTAAGTATGTGACATTGATATTGGAACAGTGACAACAGGGTATGTGACATTGATATTGGAACAGTGACAACAGGGTATGTGACATTGATATTGGAACAGTGACAACAGGGTATGTGACATTGATATTGGAACAGTGACAACAGGGTATGTGACATTGATATTGGAACAGTGACAACAGGGTAATATGTGACATTGATATTGGAACAGTGACAACAGGGTGAGTATGTGACATTGATATTGGAACAGTGAAGGTAAGTATGTGACATTGATATTGGAACAGTGACAACAGGGTATGTGACATTGATATTGGAACAGTGACAACAGGGTAAGTATGTGACATTGATATTGGAACAGTGACAACAGGTAAGTATGTGACATTGATATTGGAACAGTGACAACAGGGTAAGTATGTGACATTGATATTGGAACAGTGACAACAGGATAAGTATGTGACATTGATATTGGAACAGTGACAACAGGGTATGTGACATTGATATTGGAACAGTGACAACAGGGTAAGTATGTGACATTGATATTGGAACAGTGACAACAGGTAAGTATGTGACATTGATATTGGAACAGTGACAACAGGGTAAGTATGTGACATTGATATTGGAACAGTGACAACAGGGTAAGTATGTGACATTGATATTGGAACAGTGACAACAGGGTAAGTATGTGACATTGATATTGGAACAGTGACAACAGGGTAAGTATGTGACATTGATATTGGAACAGTGACAACAGGGTAAGTATGTGACATTGATATTGGAACAGTGACAACAGGAGTATGTGACATTGATATTGGAACAGTGACAACAGGGTATGTCACATTGATATTGGAACAGTGACAACAGGGTATGTCACATTGATATTGGAACAGTGACAACAGGGTATGTCACATTGATATTGGAACAGTGACAACAGGGTAAGTATGTGACATTGATATTGGAACAGTGAAAACGGGACCAGCCCGGGATATTTTGGTCATCAGCTGGTTTGGGAGAGAGACTTGTGAAGTACAGAGTCTGCTCTGATGTGAGCATGAAACATGAGCCTCCACACGAAAACAGATCCAGGCTGTATATTGCTATCATCGCCACAAGCCACAAGCCACAAGCCACTCCATGGCTGTTCCCTTCCCATCACCACTGATGGCACACGTGCCAAGGGTACACGTCATGACTTGAAAAATACAAAACAAAAACAAAAAACAAAACACACCCCCCCCCCCCAAAAAAAAGGAAACAACAACAACAACAAAAAGTTCTAGTGTTCATACACTTGTGGTATTCCTGTTACGTGTTTCTTTATCTTTTCTGTATGAATTATTGCATAGAAATAAGACAGAAATAACATATATGATATACTAAAAAAATATAGAAGAGAAGTAATTGATAAAGAAATTAAGCAATATGTAATAAAAGAAACGATACAATACAATACAATACAATACAATACAATACAATACAATACGATACGATACGATACGATACGATACGATACGATACGATACGATACATAATATAACATAATACATGTATAATATTATAATATGATATGATACGATACGATACGATACGATACGATACGATACGATACGATACGATACGATGCGATACGATATAATATAATATAATATAATATAATATAATATAATATAATATAATATAATATAATATAATATAATATAATATAATATAATATAATATAATATAATATAATATAATATAATATAATATAATATAATATAATATAATATAATATAATATAATATAATATAATATAATAAATATAGAAATGGTATGTAATATGTAACAGAAGAAATAACATGGAATAATTCGTATATTCATATATTCATTGATTCATTTATTTTTGTCAGAATGGATGTACCATACAAAACTCGGGCTGTTATCCCCGTTGACAGTGCGTCGCCGCAGAACAGCGCCACTGCCTTTTTTGACGAAGACTTCAGAAAGGCCAGAAAGCTAACTGGCCTTCAGGAGGAGAGACCACGGAAATGAATCTATCTCTTCAACATTTTATACCAGGGCAGTTGGGAGAATGCCCTGCTCTTCACGATTTTCATCTACCGTGGGATCTTAAACGCGCGCAGGCCAGAAGGCACACGAGTCCGACTGCGTTTTTGTCCTCTTCCGAAGGACCAGACGTTCAGCTGGATTTTCTGGTCAAACTGAGGAGAAAAGTGGAGGCCTCAAAGGGAAACGAAGCCTGGAACCTGGAGTTTATTTATTGGTAGGCGAACGTCTGAACCATTCAGCCACTTTTCTCCCAAATGATGTAAACAAGAAACAGCATGAGGCGCGGATGGGACCCAGAGCACCAATACCTCGCCACTCTCCGGACAATCACCTCCCAAGCTCCTGACGCCAATCAACAATAGTCATTTCAGACCCAGCCGTCAGTCACCTTGTTCACAAACCGAACGGCAAGGTGGGGAGATGACACACCCCGGGACATAGCCACACAACGTCGCACCAACCAGGTCCAGCCCAGTCTCCGGACCAAGAGAGAATGGAAGACCCCTCTCTCGCCCCACTCTGATCTTCATCTCTCTTTCTGCAGCCCACCCTGCCACCAGCTCACAAAGAGGAACGTCTGAACCACTCTGCCACTCTTCTCCCACGTGATAGATAATGAGAAAGAAAATAAAATGTAGATATGTAACCTGAAAGAAAATAAAATGTAGATATGTAACCTGAAAGAAAATAAATGTAGATATGTAACCTGAAAGAAAATAAAATGTAGATATGTAACCTGAAAGAAAATAAAATGTAGATATGTAACCTGAAAGAAAATAAAATGTAGATATGTAACTGAAAGAAAATAAAATGTAGATATGTAACCTGAAAGAAAATAAAATGTAGATATGTAACCTGAAAGAAAATAAAATGTAGATATGTAACCTGAAAGAAAATAAAATGTAGATATGTAACCTGAAAGAAAATAAAATGTAGATATGTAACCTGAAAGAAAATAAAATGTAGATATGTAACCTGCCTGGTGCCAAAGAGTGGAACGTTTTCCCACCTCTCAGGTCAATCTGTGTGTAGGCTTATTCAAACCATAGAGCGCAGAAGGAACTTCCTTCTACGCTCTATGATTCAAACACCCCCTGTAGTTGAAGGAAATCAACATTGGGAGTTTCAGACTGTTAAGTGTCGAGACTATATCATCATCATCATCATCATCATCATCATCATCATCATCATCATCATCATCATCATCATCATCATCATCATCATCATCATCATCATCATCATCATCATCATCATCATCATCAGGTGCCTTGTCACATGGCGTTGGCGATTATGGCCTTCCATCCGTCTCTATCCCGTGTTGCCTCAAGCACCTCTTCCACCCCATTTGTCTTCAGCCACTCTGCAAGTCTGTCTAGTATCTTCTCCCTGGGTCTACCTGGTACTCTCTTTCCCTCCAACTTTCCTGTTGTGACCAAATCCCCTTTCCTCATAAAATGGCCTATAAATGTTGCCTGTCTTTTCCCGATCTTCCTTATGAATGATCCATTTGTGTCTGCCTCCTTCAAGACTGTCTCGTTTGTTTTCTTTGCTGTCCATGGAACTCTCAACATTCTTCTTAGGAACCACATCTCGGCTGCCTCAATCTTGTTCTGGCTCTGCTTGTTGACTGTCCACGCCTCACAACCGTACAACAGTATTGGTTCTATATAACATTCAAGAACTCTCTTCCTGATGTTAATTGATAAGCATTTATTGGTAAGAATGCTTTTCATCTTCTTGAATGTTGTTTTGGCTTGGCCGATTCTGCTGGCTGTTTCTGATGTGCATCTGCCGTCTGATGAAATATCGTTCCCAGGTATTTAAACTTATCAACCTGTGTCAAGGTTGTGCCATTTGCTGTAATTTTGCATGAGTGGATTTCATGTTTTTTACTGATCACCATGACTTCAGTCTTCCTGCTGTTTAGTTCCAAGCCCTTAACCTTTGCTTTCTATTTCAAGTATATTCACAAGGTTTTGTAGGTCCCTTTCATTTTCTGCAATTAGCACGGTGTCATTTGCGTATCGAATGTCGAGACTATAGTAAAGGGAAAGGCGCTGGCAGTTATGCGAGCTGGTGGCAGGGCGGGCTGCCGGAAAGCGATGAAGACCAGAGTGGGGCGAGAGAGGGGTCTTCCATTCTGTCTTGGTCCGGTGGCTGGGCTGGACCTGGTTGATGCGCGTTGTGTGGCTATAACCCCGGGTTTGTCATCTCCACACCTTCCGTTCAGTTCATATTGCTTATAGCCCAACCGACTACTAGAGCCATATCAGGGCTAACACCACGTCAAAAACGACAAGCCCTTAATCTCCCCACCCTGCCCTTCGCTTTATAAACCAAACCTTCGTGTGCCTAGGGAAGCACCACATCAAACACTCACGTTCAAGATCCTGTAAGTCATGTCAGTGGCTGCTGTCTTGTGAAAACACCAAAACACAGCACGCACACTCGCTGAAGGCGCTGTATGCAGACTACATCAACATACCGCCTGTACAGTGTCAACAAAACTACGTGCATACAGCCATCTGAACAAATCCCAACACTTAACAAAACTACGTGCAGACAGACATCTGAACAAATCCCAACACTTAACAAAACTACGTGCAGACAGACATCTGAACAAATCCCAACACTTAACAAAACTACGTGCATACAGCCATCTGAACAAATCCCAACACTTAACAAAACTACGTGCATACAGACATCTGAACAAATCCCAACACTTAACAAAACTACGTGCATACAGCCATCTGAACAAATCCCAACACTTAACAAAACTACGTGCATACAGCCATCTGAACAAATCCCAACACTTAACAAAACTACGTGCATACAGCCATCTGAACAAATCTCAACACTTAACAAAACTACGTGCATACAGACATCTGAACAAATCCCAACACTTAACAAAACTACGTGCATACAGACATCTGAACAAATCCCAACACTTAACAAAACTACGTGCATACAGACATCTGAACAAATCCCAACACTTAACAAAACTACGTGCATACAGCCATCTGAACAAATCCCAACACTTAACAAAACTACGTGCATACAGCCATCTGAACAAATCCCAACACTTAACAAAACTACGTGCATACAGACATCTGAACAAATCCCAACACTTAACAAAACTACGTGCATACAGCCATCTGAACAAATCCCAACACTTAACAAAAACTACGTGCATACAGCCATCTGAACAAATCCCAACACTTAACAAAACTACGTGCATACAGCCATCTGAACAAATCCCAACACTTAACAAAACTACGTGCATACAGACATCTGAACAAATCCCAACACTTAACAAAACTACGTGCATACAGCCATCTGAACAAATCTCAACACTTAACAAAACTACGTGCATACAGCCATCTGAACAAATCCCAACACTTAACAAAACTACGTGCAGACAGACATCTGAACAAATCCCAACACTTAACAAAACTACGTGCATACAGCCATCTGAACAAATCCCAACACTTAACAAAACTACGTGCATACAGCCATCTGAACAAATCCCAACACTTAACAAAACTACGTGCATACAGACATCTGAACAAATCCCAACACTTAACAAAACTACGTGCATACAGCCATCTGAACAAATCCCAACACTTAACAAAACTACGTGCATACAGCCATCTGAACAAATCCCAACACTTAACAAAACTACGTGCAGACAGACATCTGAACAAATCCCAACACTTAACAAAACTACGTGCATACAGCCATCTGAACAAATCCCAACACTTAACAAAACTACGTGCATACAGCCATCTGAACAAATCCCAACACTTAACAAAACTACGTGCATACAGACATCTGAACAAATCCCAACACTTAACAAAACTACGTGCAGACAGACATCTGAACAAATCCCAACACTTAACAAAACTACGTGCATACAGACATCTGAACAAATCCCAACACTTAACAAAACTACGTGCATACAGACATCTGAACAAATCCCAACGCTTAACAAAACTACGTGCAGACAGACATCTGAACAAATCCCAACGCTTAACAAAACTACGTGCATACAGACATCTGAACAAATCCCAACGCTTAACAAAACTACGTGCATACAGCCATCTGAACAAATCCCAACACTTAACAAAACTACGTGCATACAGCCATCTGAACAAATCCCAACACTTAACAAAACTACGTGCATACAGCCATCTGAACAAATCCCAACACTTAACAAAACTACGTGCATACAGCCATCTGAACAAATCCCAACACTTAACAAAACTACGTGCATACAGCCATCTGAACAAATCCCAACACTTAACAAAACTACGTGCATACAGCCATCTGAACAAATCCCAACACTTAACAAAACTACGTGCAGACAGACATCTGAACAAATCCCAACGCTTAACAAAACTACGTGCAGACAGACATCTGAACAAATCCCAACACTTAACAAAACTACGTGCAGACAGACATCTGAACAAATCCCAACACTTAACAAAACTACGTGCAGACAGACATCTGAACAAATCCCAACGCTTAACAAAACTACGTGCATACAGACATCTGAACAAATCCCAACGCTTAACAAAACTACGTGCATACAGACATCTGAACAAATCCCAACGCTTATCAAAAGCTCCACAGAAAAGAAGAAGACAAAGAAAGAAAGAAACAAAAGAAGAAAGAATTTGAAAACAAGAAGAAGAAGAAGAAGAAGAAGAAGAAGAAGAAGAAGAAGAACAACAACCAACAACAACAACAACAAACCACTAGAGAGGAACAGTAGGGTTCTCTCCCATGCAATTGTGACAACAGAAAGACAAAACACACACACATACAAACACACAACAAACACACACACACACACACACACACACACACACACACACACACACACACACACACACACACAACACACACACACACACACACACACAAACACACACACACACATACACACACACACAACAACACACACACAAAACATACACACACACACACATACACACATACACTCACAAACATCAAACATACACTCAGAAACACTCATAGACACACACACACACACAGACACACACACACAGTCAACACACACAACACACACACACACACATATATATACATATATACACCAAGACAAACAAACGAGCAAGCAAACCAAAAAAACAAACAAAGAAAGAACCAACCAACCAACCAACCAACCAACCAACCAGCCAACCAACCAACCAACCAACCAACCAACCAACCAACCAGCCAACCAACCAACCAAACAACCAACCAACCAACCAACCAACCAACCAGCCAGCTAACCAACGAAAGAACAAACCAACAAACCAACAAACCAACCAACCAACCAACCAACCAACCAACCAACCAACCAGCCAGCTAACCAACCAGCCAACCAACCAACCAACCAAACCAAAACATAGAAAGAAACAACATCCACCCCCACCCCCACCCCACCCCTACCCCCCAACACACGAAACCAGAAGCAAAACAAGGCCGTAGCCATCAAAACATGACGGTCGCCATTTCTCGGTCAGCCGGTCTTGACGAGTGGAGTGAAGACAATAGACAGCCATCACACCCTGTCACACAATGTGGCACACAAACAATAGATCAGATAACTGTCTTGGTGTTTTCATGACCTACACACAATGTGGGACACAACACAAACAATAGATCAGATAACCAACTGTCTTGGTGTTTTCTTTACCTACACACAATGTGGGACACAACACAAACAATAGATCAGATAACTAACTGTCTTGGTGTTTTCATGACCTCCACACAATGTGGGACACAACACAAACAATAGATCAGATAATTGTCTTGGTGTTTTCTTTACCTACACACAGTGTGGGACACAACACAAACAATAGATCAGATAACTGTCTTGGTGTTTTCATGACCTACACACAATGTGGGACACAACACAAACAATAGATCAGATAATTGTCTTGGTGTTTTCATGACCTACACACAATGTGGGACACAACACAAACAATAGATCAGATAACTAACTGTCTTGGTGTTTTCTTGACCTACACACAATGTGGGACACAACACAAACAATAGATCAGATAACTAACTGTCTTGATGTTTTCATGACCTACACACAATGTGGGACACAACACAAACAATAGATCAGATAACTAACTGTCTTGGTGTTTTCATGACCTACACACAATGTGGGACACAACACAAACAATAGATCAGTATAACTGTCTTGGTGTTTTCATGGCCTACACAACAATGTGGGACACAACACAAACAATAGATCAGATAACTGTCTTGGTGTTTTCTTACCTACACACAATGTGGGACACAACACAAACAATAGATCAGATAACTTGTCTTGGTGTTTTCATGACCTACACACAATGTGGGACACAACACAAACAATAGATCAGATAACTAACTGTCTTGGTGTTTTCTTTACCTACACACAATGTGGGACACAACACAAACAATAGATCAGATAACTAACTGTCTTGTGTTTTCATGACCTACACACAATGTGGGACACAACACAAACAATAGATCAGATAACTAACTGTCTTGGTGTTTTCTTTACCTACACACAATGTGGGACACAACACAAACAATAGATCAGATAACTAACTGTCTTGGTGTTTTCATGACCTACACACAATGTGGGACACAACACAAACAATAGATCAGATAACTGTCTTGGTGTTTTCTTACCTACACACAATGTGGGACACAACACAAACAATAGATCAGATAACTAACTGTCTTGGTGTTTTCATGACCTACACACAATGTGGGACACAACACAAACAATAGATCAGATAACTGTCTTGGTGTTTTCATTTACCTACACACAATGTGGGACACAACACAAACAATAGATCAGATAACTGTCTTGGTGTTTTCATACCTTACACACAATGTGGGACACAACACAAACAATAGATCAGATAACTGTCTTGGTGTTTTCATGACCTACACACAATGTGGACACAACACAAACAATAGATCAGATAACTGTCTTGGTGTTTTCTTTACCTACACACAATGTGGGACACAACACAAACAATAGATCAGATAACTGTCTTGGTGTTTTCATGACCTACACACAATGTGGGACATAACACAAACAATAGATCAGATAACTAACTGTCTTGGTGTTTTCATGACCTACACACAATGTGGGACACAACACAAACAATAGATCAGATGACTGTCTTGGTGTTTTCATGACCTACACACAATGTGGGACACAACACAAACAATAGATCAGATAACTGTCTTGGTGTTTTCATACCTACACACAATGTGGGACACAACACAAACAATAGATCAGATAACAACTGTCTTGGTGTTTTCATTACCTACACACAATGTGGGACACAACACAAACAATAGATCAGATAACTGTCTTGGTGTTTTCATGACCTACACACAATGTGGGACACAACACAAACAATAGATCAGATAACTGTCTTGGTGTTTTCATGACCTACACACAATGTGGGACACAACACAAACAATAGATCAGATAACTAACTGTCTTGGTGTTTTCTGACCTACACACAATGTAGGACACAACACAAACAATAGATCAGATAACTAACTGTCTTGGTGTTTTCATGACCTACACACAATGTGGGACACAACACAAACAATAGATCAGTAACTAACTGTCTTGGTGTTTTCATACCTACACACAATGTGGGACACAACACAAACAATAGATCAGATAACTAACTGTCTTGGTGTTTTCTTTACCTACACACAATGTGGGACACAACACAAACAATAGATCAGATAACTAACTGTCTTGGTGTTTTCTTTACCTACACACAATGTGGGACACAAACAAAACAATAGATCAGATAACTAACTGTCTTGGTGTTTTCATGACCTACACACAATGTGGGACACAACACAAACAATAGATCAGATAACTGTCTTGATGTTTTCTTTACCTACACACAATGTGGGACACAACACAAACAATAGATCAGATAACTAACTGTCTTGGTGTTTTCATGACCTACACACAATGTAGGACACAACACAAACAATAGATCAGATACTAACTGTCTTGGTGTTTTCTTTACCTACACACAATGTGGGACACAACACAAACAATAGATCAGATAACTAACTGTCTTGGTGTTTTCATGACCTACACACAATGTGGGACACAACACAAACAATAGATCAGATAACTGTCTTGATGTTTTCTTTACCTACACACAATGTGGGACACAACACAAACAATAGATCAGATAACTAACTGTCTTGGTGTTTTCTTTACCTAACACAATGTGGGACACAACACAAACAATAGATCAGATAACTGTCTTGATGTTTTCTTTACCTACACACAATGTGGGACACAACACAAACAATAGATCAGATAAACTGTTTTGGGATGTTTTCTTTACCTACACACAATGTGGGACACAACACAAACAATAGATCAGATAACTAACTGTCTTGGTGTTTTCATAACCTACACACAATGTGGCACACAAACAATAGATCAGATAACTGTCTGTCTTGTTGTTTTCATGCCTAAAGAAACAATGTGTGAAATGACACAAGCGGTTTTCCCATACCCTGTCTGTGCAGCGTTGTTTGTCTTTGGTTTGTCTTGGTAACGGCGGCACGTAATCAACAATAACAATAAGCAATCATGCAAACAAAATTCAAACAAACAAACAATACAACACACACATAGATAACAACAGACAGACAAAGAAGAAAGAAACAAAGCCAGCAAGAATAACAAATATAGATATAGACAACCAACCAACAACCAAACAACAACCAACCAACAACAATCAACCGACAAACGAACAAGAAAAAAACAGAAACAGTAAACAAGAAGCACAAAGAAAGAAAGAACGAAGAAAGACAGACAGACCGACAGAAAGAAAAAAGAAAAACAGACAGACAGACGACAGACAGACAGACTGACAGGAAAAAGAAAGAAGAAAGACAGACAGACAGACAGACTGACAGAAAGACAGAAAGACAGACAGAAGACAGACTGACAGAAAGAAAGACAGAAAGACAGACGACAGAAAAGAAAGAAAGAAGACAGACAGACGGACAGAAGACAGACTGACAGGAAAAAAAAGAAAGACAGACAGACAGACAGACAGACGACGAAAGAAAGAAAGACAGAAAGAACAGACAGACAGACAGACTGACAGAAAGACAGAAAGACAGAGACAGAAGACAGACAGACAGACAGACAGACAGACTGACAGAAAGACAGACAGACAGACTGACAGACCGACAGAGAAGAAAGAAAGACAGAAAGACAGACAGACAGACAGACAGACTGACAGAAAGAAAGAAAGACAGACAGACAGACAGACAGAAAGAAAGAAAGACAGAAAGACAGACAGCAAGACAGACAGACGACAGAAGAAAGAAAGACAGAAAGACACAAAGACAGACAGACAGACAGACAGACCAACAAAAAGACAGACAGACAGACAGAAAGAAAGAAAGACAGAAAGACAGACAGACAGACAGAAAGAAGAAAGACAGAAAGACAGACAGACAGACAGACCGAGAAAAAGACAGACAGACAGACAGAAAGAAAGAAAGACAGAAAGACAGACAGACAGACAGACCGATCAACAAAAAGACAGACAGACAGACAGACAGAAAGCAAGAAAGGGACAGAAGAAAGAAAGACAGAAAGACAGACAGACAGACAGACAGCAAGACAGCAAGACAGACAGACTGACAGAAAGACAGAAAGACAGACAAGACAAGAAGACAGACAGAAAGACAGCAACAAAAAAAGACAGACAGACAGACAGACAAGAAAGAAAGACAGAAAGACAGACAGACAGAGAGAAAGAAAGAAAGACAGAAAGACAGACAGACAGACAGACAGACCGAGAAAAAGACAGACGGACAGACAGAAAGAAAGACAGACAGACAGACAGACAGACCGACCAACAAAGACAGACAGACAGACAGAAGAAAGCAAGAAAGACAGAAAGAAAGAAAGACAGAAAGACAGACAGACAGACAGCAAGACAGACAGACTGACAGAAAGACAGAAAGACAGACAGACAGACAGACAGACAGACCAACAAAAAGATAGACAGACAGACAGAAAGAAAGAAGACAGAAAGACAGAAAGACAGACAGAAAGAAAGAAAGACAGAAAGACAGACAGACAGACAGACCGAGAAAAAGACAGACAGACAGACAGAAAGAAAGAAAGACAGACAGACAGACAGACAGACAGACAGACCAACAAAAAGACAGACAGACAGACAGACAGAAAGAAAGAAAGACAGACAGACAGACAGACAAAGACAAAAAGACAGATCGACCAACAAAAAGACAGACAGACAGACAGACGGACAGAAAGCAAGAAAGACAGAAAGAAAGAAAGACAGACAGACAGACAGACAGACCAACAAAAAGACAGACAGACAGACAGACAGAAAGAAAGAAAGACAGACAGACAGACAGACAAAAACACAGATCGACCAACAAAAAGACAGACAGACAGACGGACAGAAAGCAAGAAAGACAGAAAGAAAGAAAGACAGACAGACAGACACACCAACAAAAAGACAGACAGACAGACAGACAGAAAGAAAGAAAGACAGACAGACAGACAGACAAAAACACAGATCGACCAACAAAAAGACAGACAGACAGACAGACGGACAGAAAGCAAGAAAGACAGAAAGAAAGAAAGACAGACAGACAGACAGACAGACCAACAAAAAGACAGACAGACAGACAGACAGACAGAAAGAAAGACAGACAGACAGACAGACAAAAAGACAGATCGACCAACAAAAAGACAGACAGACAGACAGACGGACAGAAAGCAAGAAAGACAGAAAGAAAGAAAGACAGACAGACAGACAGACAGACCAACAAAAAGACAGACAGACAGACAGACAGAAAGAAAGAAAGACAGACAGACAGACAAAAAGACAGATCGACCAACAAAAAGACAGACAGACAGACAGACGGACAGAAAGAAATGAGGAAACAAGGAACGAAAGATAGATAGAAATACAGAACCAAGCAACCAAGCAAGCAAGCAACCAAGCAAGCAAGAAGCAAGCAAGCAACCAAGCAAGCAAGCAACAAGCAAGCAAGCAAGCAAGCAACCAAGCAAACAACCAAGCAACCAACCAAAAATCACGTAAGAACCATCTCTGTCTGATCTCCTCAGAGTTTCTTGTTGCTGTGTGTAAAACATCACACCTGCCATGTAGCTTAACAAGAAGAAATGGGACATGTACACATACATAGCTATTTACACATACATAGCTAAATACACATACATAGCTATTTACACATACATAGCTATTTACACATACATAGCTATTTACACATACATAGCTAAATACACATACATAGCTAAATACACATACATAGCTAAATACACAAACATAGCTATTTACACATACATAGCTAAAATACACATACATAGCTATTTACACATACATAGCTATTTACACATACATAGCTATTTACACATACACAGCTATTTACACATACATAGCTATTTACACATACATAGCTATTTACACATACACAGCTAAATATATACATACATAGCTATTTACACATACATAGATAAATACACATACAGAGCTAAATACACATACAGAGCTATTTACACATACATAGCTATTTACACATACATAGCTAAATACACATACATAGCTAAATACACATACATAGCTAAATACACATACATAGCTAAATACACATACATAGCTATTTACACATACATAGCTAAATACACATACATAGCTAAATACACATACACAGCTATTTACACATACATAGCTAATACACATACATAGCTAAATACACATACATAGCTAGATACACATACACAGCTATTTACACATACATAGCTATTTACACATACACAGCCAAATATATACATACATAGCTATTTACACATACATAGCTTAATACACATACATAGCTAAATACACATACATAGCTAAATACACATACATAGCTATTTACACATACATAGCTATTTACACATACATAGCTAAATACACATACAGAGCTAAATACACATACATAGCTAAATACACATACATAGCTAAATACACATACACAGCTATTTACACATACATAGCTATTTACACATACAGAGCTAGATACCCATACATAGCTATTTACACATACATAGCTAAATACACATACATAGCTAAATACACATAAATAGCTAAATACACAAACATGGCTATTTACACATACATAGATAAATACACATACATAGCTAAATACACATACATAGCTATTTACACATACATAGATAAATACACATACATAGCTATTTACACATACATAGCTAAATACACATACATAGCTAAATACACATACATAGCTAAATACACAAACATAGCTATTTACACATACATAGCTAAATACACATACATAGCTATTTACACATACATAGCTATTTACACATACATAGCTATTTACACATACACAGCTATTTACACATACATAGCTATTTACACATACATAGCTATTTACACATACACAGCCAAATATATACATACATAGCTATTTACACATACATAGATAAATACACATACAGAGCTAAATACACATACATAGCTATTTACACATACATAGCTATTTACACATACATAGCTAAATACACATACATAGCTAAATACACATACATAGCTAAATACACATACATAGCTATTTACACATACATAGCTAAATACACATACATAGCTAAATACACATACACAGCTATTTACACATACATAGCTAATACACATACATAGCTAAATACACATACATAGCTAGATACACATACACAGCTATTTACACATACATAGCTATTTACACATACACAGCCAAATATATACATACATAGCTATTTACACATATATAGCTATTTAACATACATAGCTATTTACACATACACAGCCAAATATACACAATACATAGCTATTTACACATACATAGCTATTTACACATACACAGCCAATATATACATACATAGCTATTTACACATACATAGCTAAATGCACATACATAGCTAGATACACGTACATAGCTATGTACACATGCATAGCTAGATACACATACATAGCTATTTACACATACATAGCTAGATACACATACATAGCTAAATACACATACATAGCTAAATACACATACATAGCTATTTACACATACATAGCTAGATACACATACATAGCTATTTACACATGCATAGCTAGATACACTTACATAGCTATTTACACATACATAGCTATTTACACATACATAGCTAGATGCACATTCATAGCTATTTACACATGCATAGCTAGATACACATACATAGCTATTTACACATACATAGCTATTTACACATACATAGCTATTTACACATACATAGCTAGATATACATACATAGCTATTTACACATGCATAGCTAGATACACATACATAGCTATTTACACATGCATAGCTATTTACACATACATAGCTAGATACACATACACAGCTATTTACACATACATAGCTAGATATACATACATAGCTATTTACACATACATAGCTAGATACACATACATAGCTATTTACACATGCATAGCTATTTACACATACTAGCTATTTACACATGCATAGCTAAATACACATACATGGCTATTTACACATGCATAGCTAGATACACATACATAGCTAGATACACATACATAGCTAAATACACATACATAGCTAGATACACATACATAGATATTTACACATGCATAGCTATTTACACATGCATAGCTATTTACACATACATAGCTATTTACACATGCATAGCTATTTACACATACATAGCTAGATACACATACATAGCTAAATACACATACATAGCTATTTACACATGCATAGCTAGATACACATACATAGCTAGATACACATACACAGCTATTTGCACATACACAGCTATTTGCACATACATAGCTATTTACAGATACATAGCTATTTACACATACATAGCTAGATACACATACATAGCTAAATACACATACATAGCTATTTACACATACATAGCCAAATATACACATACATAGCTAAATACACATACATAGCTTATTACACATACATAGCTAAATACACATACATAGCTAAATACACATACACAGCTATTTACACATACATAGCTAGATACACATACATAGCTATTTACACATGCATAGCTAGATACACATACATAGCTAGATACACATACATAGCTAGATACACATACATAGCTATTTACACATACATAGCTAAGTACACATGCATAGCCAATATACACATACATAGCTATTTACACATACATAGCTATTTACACATACATAGCTATTTACACATACATAGCTAGATACACATACATAGCTAGATACACATACATAGCTATTTACACATACATAACTAAATACACATACATAGCTAGATACACATACATAGCTATTTACACATACATAGCTAGATACACATACATAGCTATTTACACATACATAGCTATTTACACATACATAGCTAGATACACATACATAGCTATTTACACATACATAACTAAATACACATACATAGCTAGATACACATACATAGCTAGATACACATACATAGCTAGATACACATACATAGCTAAATACACATGCATAGCTAAATACACATGCATAGCTATTTACACATACATAGCTATTTACACATACATAGCTAAATACACATACATAGCTAAATACACATACATAGCTAGATACACATACATAGCTAAATACACATACATAGCTAAATACACATACATAGCTAAATACACATACATAGCTAAATACACATACATAGCTATTTACACATACATTGCTAGATACACATACATAGCTAGATACACATACACAGCTAAATACACATAGATAGCTATTTACACACATACATAGCTATTTACACATACATAGCTAAATACACATACATAGCTAGATACACATACATAACTAAATACACATACATAGCTATTTACAATACATAGCTAGATACACATACATAACTAAATACACATACATAGCTATTTACACATACATAGCTAAATACAGATACATAGCTATTTACACATACATAGCTAAATACACATACATAGCTATTTACACATACATAGCTATTTACACATACATAGCTAGATACACATACATCACTAAATACACAGCATAGCTATTTACACATACATAGCTAAATACACATACATAGCTATTTACACATACATAGCTAAATACACATACATAGCTATTTACACACACATAACTAAATACACATACATAGCTATTTACACATACATAGCTAAATACACATACATGGCTAGATACACATGCATAACTAAATACACATACATAGCTATTTACACATACATAGCTAGATACACATACATAACTAAATACACATACATAGCTATTTACACATACATAGCTAGATACACATACATAACTGAATACACATACATAGCTATTTACACATACATAGCTAAATACACATACATAGCTATTTACACATACATAGCTAAACAGCACAAAGACTGAAGTCATGGTAATCAGTAAAAGACATGAAATCCCCTCAGGCAAAATGACAGCAAATGGCACAACCTTGAGGCAAGTTAATAAGTTTAAGGATCTGGGAACGGTCATCTTTCACCTGACGGCAGATGCACAGCAGAAATAGCCAGCAGAATCTGCCAAGCCAAAACAGCATTCAAGATTTGAAAAGCATTTTTACCAACAAATGCCTATCAATTAACATCAGGAAGAGAGCTTCTTCAATGTTATCATCATCATCATCAGTCCGTAGTCTGGTTGACCGTTGGGGCACCATTGAAGATTTTGCAACCAACTTCCTCCACTCCTCACGGTCCTCAGCTTTCCGCAGAATGATATTCCATTCAAGGCCAGTCCACTCTCTGATATTGTCTTCCATCTTTTTCTCTGTCTGCCTCTTCGTCTCCCTCCCTGAACTGTTCCCTGCAAGACGGTCTTGGCCAGTCCAGATGATCGTGTGACGTGCCCGTACCACCTCAGTTTGCGTCTTTTCACTGAGGTCAGGAGGTCTTCATACGGCCCGATGGCGTTTTCGATTCGGGTTTTCACTTCTTTATTGGTTATATGATCTATGTACGAGATACCAAGGAGTTTGCGGAAGCATCTCATCTCCATTGCCTGTATCCTTCTTTCAATGTCTGCTGTTATGGTCCATGTTTCGCATGCATACAAAAATATTGACATGACCAGGGAACGCATCAGTCTGATCTTGGAGCCGATTGCGATATTCTTGTCGTTCCAGATGACTTTTAGCTTGGTCATTGCAGCTGTGGTCTGTGCAATCCTGGAAAGTACCTCGGGCTTTGATCCTTCATCTGATACTATAGCTCCCAGATATTTAAATCTATGGACGGTCTCAAGTTTCTTGTTGTCTATGGTAATGTCAGTGCTGATGCCATTGGTATTATTTGTCATCAACTGGGTTTTCTCTGCACTGATCTGCATGCCATATGATGTGGAGGCCTCATCAAGATGTTTTATCAAGCTGACTAGCTCTTGCTCTTGCCCAGCTAGTCCGTCAATGTCGTCGGCAAAACGCAAGTTTGTGATTGTTCTACCTCCGATGCTGACTGTTCCCTCGTGGTCTTCAAGTGCGTCAGCCATTATTCTCTCTAAGAAGATGTTGAAGAGAGTGGGGGAGAGCAGGCATCCTTGGCGTACTCCAACTGTGGTTCGAAACCATTCGCCTATGTTGTTGTCATGGTAGACTGCACTGGTCGCCTTTTCGTAGAGGCATTCTATGGTTCTGATCAGGTTGGCATTGATGTTGTACAGCCTCATGGTTGCCCACAAGGCTGCGTGCCAAACTCTGTCGAATGCCTTCTTGAAGTCCACGAAGACGTGGTAAAGGCCTTGTTGGTGTTGCAGGTATTTCTCACAGAGCAATCTGAGGTTGAAAATTTGCTCTGTGGTACTTCTTCCTGGTCTGAAACCTGCCTGCTCTTCTTTTATTATCTCCTCAGCTTGTGGCTTCAGTCTACTCAGAAGGATTTTTAGCATGACCTTACTTGGATGGCTGATCAGGCTGATGGTACGGTAGTTTTGGCATAGTTGTAGGTTGCCTTTCTTCGGGAGAGTGATGATCAGGGACTGGGTCCAAGGTGTTGGCCACTCACCTGTCCGCCAGATCTTATTGCAGATGATGAGTAACATATCTATCATGGCCTCTCCTCCTGCCTGGACCAGTTCTGAGGGAATGTTGTCCATTCCTGCCGACTTGCCTTTCTTCAATGATTTTACTGCAGCTTCAACTTCTTCTCGCAAGATGGGGTAGCTGTCGTTGTTGGTTGGTGGAGGAACGTCTAGCACCTTGGGATCTCCTGTTGTTGTGTGTGTGTATAATTCGGAGCAGTACTCTGTCCACCTCTGCAGAATCTCTTGATCTTCTGTGAGACATTTCCCTGCTTTGTTCTGTATGGTAGTGGTTCTGCCTTGTTTTGAGCTTGCTAGTTCTTTCACAAGCTGGTAGGCTTTTTTGCTGTTATTTTTCTGCAGGTTTGCTTCGATATCTTGGCATTGTTCTTCAATCCATGTTTCCTTTGCTTTCCTCATGCCTTCTTTAACTTGTTGGTTGGCTTTTCTGTATAGTTTAGCACCTTCATCCGTACTCTTCTTTTGCTTTAGTTCTCTGCGTTTGTCGCTCAGCTTTAGTACTTCTTCCGTGACCCAGGGCATCTTTGTTGGTCGGTGTTTTCCAAGGATGTCGTTGGCTGCTTCGGTCACGGCAGTGTTGAAGTTGTTGATCAGAGTGTCTACTTCGGTGTCCATATTGTCAAGGACGAGGAGAGGAGCAAACTTCCCTCCTATCGTTGCTTGGAAGTTTTCAACTATGTTGGGGTCTTTGAGCTTCTCAAGATTGAACTTAATTCTTATGTTGCCCTGTTTCTTCATCCTCTGGAGGCGGAGTTTGAAGGTCATCATTACAAGCTCATGATCGCTTCCAATGTCGGCTCCTGGAAAGCTCCTGGTCTTTGCGATGTTAACACTTGACTGGAAGCGTCTTTGAACCATGATGTAGTCGATCTGACTGTGGTATTTTTCTCCTGGGCTGTGCCATGTCCAGCGTCTAGATGGTTTGTGTGGACCGAACGTGTTCACCACCCTCAGGTCGTTGTAACTGGCGAATTCTAGGAGCCTTAAACCTCTTTCGTTGGTCTCAGGGTTGCAGTATTGGCCACATATCCCTTTCCAGTTATTGTGTTCATCCTCTCCAATCTTCGCATTCCAGTCGCCCTGCACTATAATGATGTCTTTCTTTGGCGTCTGATCTACGATTTCCTGCAGTTGATCATAGAAATCTTCGACAGCCTCGTCATCATAGTCAGTTGTTGGGGCATAAGCTTGGATGACGGTGATGTTAAAAGGTGAAGCCTTAAGCCGAATAGTAATGAGTCTGCTAGAGACTGGTCGGCATCCCATGATGGCATTCACAGTGTCTTTGTGAATGAGGAATCCAACTCCATGTTCATGTTTGTCTTCACTGCCACTGAAGTAGAGTTTGTGG
>JAPXFY010000034.1:39300368-39307868 GCA_030674185.1 Monoplex corrugatus
CCAGAAATACAGATAATTATCGAAGTGTCTCTTTAGTAAGCATATATCTGCATATGTCAACAAACAAAGCCAGAACAAGATTGAGGCAGCTGAGGTGTGGTTTCTAAGAAGAATGTTGAGGGTTCCATGAACAGCAAAGAAAACAAACGAGACAGTCTTGATGGAGGCAGACACAAGTAGATCACTCATAAGGAAGATTAGGAAAAGACAGGCAACATTTATAGGCCATTTTATGAGGAAGGGGGGTTTGGAGCACCTGGTCACAACGGGAAAGCTGAAGGGAAAGAGAGCACCGGGTAGACCCAAAGAGAAAATGCTGGACGGACTTGCAGAGTGGCTGGGGACAGGGAGGGTGGGGGAGATGCTAGGGGCAACGAGAGATAGAGGCAGATGGAAGTCCATGATCGCCAACGCCATGCGGCAGGGCACCTGATGATGATGATGATGATGATATATGTTTGTGACACAACAATACTCAATATGCCATTTTGCACCTGGTTAGAAAACAATTTCATATGAGATTGTACACCTGGTTAGAAAATAATGATTTAATTTCAGATGGTCAGGTTTCAACATTGTGTGTTGCAACAGGAAGTAGGGAATGTAAAACGTTTCTTAAACAATTTTAGACAAGAACTTGTTGATCTGTTTATCCAAGTATGGATTAGTATTGTTACAGATCGTGACAGATATAAGTGTTACAGATCGTTCAAAACAATTTTTGAAAAAGAAAAATATATTTCTGACATGGATACATACTGTTTCAGAGCTGCAATCACACAACTAAGATTTAATGTACTAACGCTGAATAACAATTCGCATCGTTATAGTGAGAGTATTCACAAAAAGGAATGCCCATTTTGCAGAACACATATTGAAAACGAATATCACCTTATATATGACTGTCCTTTCTAAACAGATATTAGAGTAAAATTCCTCAAAGATTCAGTTAAATTACCACTTCATTTACTACTCAAAGCAGCAAATTCTCATCATAGATATAAGATGTCGAGATTTACTTTTCGTGCCAGCACTAGCCACAGAGAAATGACGATTTAGGACACTTTGAAAAAAACAACAACAGAGTCTGGTATTGACCATGTAGTCATCACCAGTACCTTATTACTGCATTATATAGTAATTATCCAATGTAGTATAATTGTAATAAACGATAAATCTATTAATGTACATGCTACAGCAATTTTACATAATTACAATAAATGATAAATCTATTAATGTACATACTACAGCAATGCTACATAATTATAAAAAATGATAAATCTATTAATGTACATACTACAGCAATGTATAATTATAATAAACGATAAATCTATTAATTTACATACTACAGCAATGTTACATAATTATGATAAACGATAAATCTATTAATGTACATGCTACAGCAATGTTGTATAATTATAATAAACGATAAATCTATTAATGTACATACTACAGCAATGTTACATAATTGTAATAAACGATAAATCTATTAATGTACATACTACAGCAATGTTATATAATTATAATAAACGATAAATCTATTAATGTACATACTACAGCAATGTTGTATAATTATAATAAACGATAAATCTATTAATGTACATACTACAGCAATGTTACATAATTATAATAAACGATAAATCTATTAATGTACATACTACAGCAATGTTATGTAATTATAATAAACGATAAAGATATTTATGTACATGCTACAGCAATGTTGTATAATTGTAATAAACGATAAATCTATTAATGTAGATACTACAGCAATGTTGTATAATTGTAATAAACGATAAATCTATTAATGTACATACTACAGCAATGTTGTATAATTATAATAAACGATAAATCTATTAATGTACATACTACAGCAATGTTACATAATTATAATAAACGATAAATCTATTAATGTACATACTACAGCAATGTTATGTAATTATAATAAACGATAAAGATATTTATGTACATGCTACAGCAATGTTGTATAATTGTAATAAACGATAAATCTATTAATGTAGATACTACAGCAATGTTATATAATTATAATAAACGATAAATCTATTAATGTACATACTACAGCAATGTTGTATAATTGTAATAAACGATAAATCTATTAATGTAGATACTACAGCAATGTTATATAATTATAATAAACGATAAAGATATTAATGTACATACTACATTTTGTACAGCAATATTGTCATGATTTTGATATCAAGTGATGTGTGCTTGTTATGTGCTCATAAGTCATAATCTTGTCAAATATGCACATGAATGTAGGTGGGGAGGGGGAAGGTAAGGACTATTCTTGAAAAAAAAAATTGGTTGACTAATTATTTGATTTGTGAAATCATCGTTGAACTGATTGTTCATTTATTTGATTGGATAATTGATTGATTGATCAATGGATTGATTGATGGATTTGATTTGATGTGATGGAGTGATTGATCCATTGATTGATCAATGGATTGATTGATGGATTTGATTTGATGTGATGGAGTGACTGATCCATTGATTGATCAATGGATGGATTGATGGATTTGATTTGATGTGATGGAATGACTGATCCATTGATTGATCAATGGATTGATGGATGGGTTTGATTTGATGTGGTGGAGTGATTGATCCATTGATTGATCAATGGATGGATTGATGGATTTGATTTGATGTGATGGAGTGATCGATCCATTGATTGATCAATGGGTTGATAGATGGGTTTGATTTGATGTGATGGAGTGATCGATCCATTGATTGATCAATGGGTTGATGGATGGGTTTGATTTGATGTGGTGGAGTGATTGATCAATTGATTGATCAATTGATTGATTGATGGATTTGAATTGATGTGATGGAGTGATTGATCCATTGATTGATCAATTGATTGATTGATTGATGGATTTGATTTGATGTGGTGGAGTGATTGATCCATTGATTGATCAATGGATTGATTGATGGATTTGATTTGATGTGATGGAGTGATCGATCTATTGATTGGTCAATGGATTGATTGATGGATTTGATGTGATGTGATGGAGTGATTGATCCATTGATTGATCAATGGATTGATTGATTGATGGATTTGATTTGATGTGGTGGAGTGATTGATCCATTGATTGATCAATGGATTGATTGATTGATTTGATTTGATGTGATGGAGTGATCGATCCATTGATTGATCAATGGATTGATTGATGGATTTGATTTGATGTGATGGAGTGATTGATCCATTGATTGATCAATGGATTTGATTTGATGTGATGGAGTGATCGATCCATTGATTGGATGTTTTATGCACTTGATCGGGAGATTGATTGATCGGAAACTGGTCAAAATGTTGAATGATTTGGTTGACCAGTTGGTTTATGGGTGAACAGTTTCATTGATGATTACCTGGTGGTAAGATGGTTGGTAATTTCACCGATGTGGTGTGTATGGTCAATTGAATGATTGAGTGGTAGATGATTGATCGATTGATTGATCGTATGCCACAGTGCAATCAATGTACTAAATATTTTGTCTGAATCGGTTGATAAAGTGAAATGATTATTTGGCAAGTCAGTCGATTGATTGATCAATAGTTGATCGATTGATGACTGTTGTTGATTGACTGGCCATTGACCACACTGGGAGACTGAATGCTTGACCGGTAGATCGAGGAACGGATTGATAATTAATTATTTTATCATAAGTTGATTGAGGCGTTGATGCACTGATTAAGCTTGTTGATAGTCACCATCATCATCATCATCATCATCACCACCATCATCACCACCACCACCACCATCACCATCATCATCATCATCATCATCATCATCGTCATCATCATCTTCACCACCACCACTACCACAATCATCATCATCATGTGCCTTGCCGCAGGGCGTTGACGATCATGGCCCTCCATACGAATCTATCCCTTGTCGCTGCAAGTACATCTCCCGCCCTGTCTGTCTTCATCCACACCGCAAGTAAGTCCGTCCAATATTTTCTCCCTGGATCTTCCTGTAAGTTAATAGTCAAGTACTGATTACTATGTTTCTTTGTTGAATGATAGATCGGATCAACAAAGGGAGGATTTGTTGACTGTTACACTGATGAAGTAGAAACTGAGGAAAGCAATGAAAACTTACATGTACAGGGGGGTAGACCCAGGGAGAAAATGCTGGACGGACTTGCAGAATGGCTGGGGACGAGGAGGGTGGGGGAAATGCTAGGGGCAACGAGAGATAGAGGCAGATGGAAGTCCATGATCGCCAACGCCATGCGGCAGGGCACCTGATGATGATGACGGCAGGGGGTGTAAAAGTAGGTATACAGTAAGTATCACATCATTACATTATTATAATGCTTAATTTATTAAAATTACTAGTTGGCCTTATTTTCGATATTTCATTGTCATTAATAATATTTTATCGTAACTAATAATATGCATGTACTTTTATCCCAACTTTAAAAAAAAAAATTTTTTTGCAGGTAAAGCGGCAATTTAATTTAGATCTAACTGGTAATTTAATTTAACTATGGCTGGTAATTTGACAGACGAGGAGCGCAGATGGATTTTAAAACAATACTGGAAAACAGATGGACTTCTTTTTGGGGGGGATATGTAAAGGAAATTGTTTTCGCACGCAAGCCGCGCACTGTTAATGACATGATTCAGTTCATCTTGCAGGCTTGTCAAGAAATTGATGCTGAGAAAGATCTTTTGTGCTAGAGTGTGCATGAGTGTCCGCTCTCGATTAGAGGAGTGTGTGAATACCGACGGCAAGCAGTTTGAGTATCTGAGGGATTAAGGCTGCGCTTGTTATTACAAATATAAGCAATATTCACTTGTTTGTATAATAAATGCAATGAGTGTTGTACGTGTTTTCTTTTTTCATAACTGTATACCTACTTTTGCACTCCCTGTATATGCTGCACCTTGCAGTACGTGTGAACCACACAAAGCCTGACTTTCCTCACCACTCCACTGACTGTTGTGTTGTTGTCTGAGGCCATTGTGCGTTAACAGTTCTGAGTTCTTTGTTCCTCCCCTCCTTCCTCTCTGTCTGTCTGTCTGTCTGTATCTCTGTCTGTCTGTCTGTATCTCTCTGTCTGTCTGTATCTCTCTGTCTGTCTGTCTGTCTGTATCTCTCTGTCTGTCTGTCTGTCTGTGTCTCTCTCTGTCTGTCTGTATCTGTCTGTATCTCTGTCTGTCTGTCTGTATCTCTCTGTCTGTCTGTCTGTGTCTCTGTCTGTCTGTCTGTATCTCTGTCTGTCTGTATCTCTGTCTGTCTGTCTGTATCTCTCTGTCTGTCTGTCTGTATCTCTGTCTGTCTGTCTGTTTGTCTGTATCTCTCTCTGTCTGTCTGTTTGTCTGTATCTCTCTCTGTCTGTCTGTCTGTCTGTATCTCTGTCTGTCTGTCTGTATCTCTCTGTCTGTCTGTCTGTATCTCTGCCTGTCTGTCTGTTTGTCTGTATCTCTCTCTGTCTGTCTGTTTGTTTGTATCTCTCTCTGTCTGTCTGTCTGTATCTCTGTCTGTCTGTCTGTATCTCTCTGTCTGTCTGTCTGTATCTCTGCCTGTCTGTCTGTTTGTCTGTATCTCTCTCTGTCTGTCTGTTTGTCTGTATCTCTCTCTGTCTGTCTGTCTGTATCTCTGTCTGTCTGTCTGTATCTCTCTGTCTGTCTCTGTATCTCTCTCTCTCTGTCTGTCTGTCTCTCTCTCTTTCTCTCACGTTCTATTGCTCTCTCTATCTCTCTCTGTCTGTCTCCTTCTCTCTCTCTCTTTCGTTCTATTTCTCTCATTCTTCTCTCTTTCCCCTCTCTTACTCGTTCTCTTTCATTCTCCCTGTCTCTTTCTGTCCTTCTCTGTCTGTCTGTCTGTCTCTTTTTCTCGTTCGTTTTTTCTCTCTTTCTCTCCCATTTGTCTCTCTCTCTCTCACTCACTCGATTGCGCGCTATCTCTGTCTGTCTGTCTCTATTCTGTCTCCTCTGCTCTCTCTCTCTTCCCTCTCCTCTCCTCTCTCTCTCTCACTCACTCGCTGCTCCTGTCTCTGTCTGTTCTCACTCACTCGCTTGCTCGCTGTCTCTGTCTGTCTGTCTTTTCTCTGCTCTGTTCTCTCTCTCTTCTCTCTCCCTCTCTCTCTCTCCTCACTGCTTCTCGCTTCTCTGTCTTCTCTCTCTCTATCTCTCTCTGCTCTCTTCTTCCTTTCTCTCTCTCTCTCTCTCTCTCTCTCTCTCTCGTCTCTCTGCCTCTCTCTCTCTTCTCTTCTCCTCCCTTTCTCTGTCTCTTCTTCTCTCTATCTCATCTCTCTCGCCTCTCTCTCTCTCTCTCCCTCTTCCTCTCTCTCTCTCTCCTCTCTCTCTCTCACTCTCCCTCTCCTCTCTCTCTCTCTCACTCTAGTCGCTTTCTCTTCTCTTCTCTTCCTCTCTCTCTATCCTGTCTCTCTCCTCTCTCTCTTCCTCTCCTCTCTCTCCTCTGCCTCTCTCTCTCCCTCTCCTCTTCCTCTCTCTCTCTCTCACTCACTCGCTTTCTCTGTCTCTGTCTTTCTCTCTGTCTCTATTCTGTCTCTCTGCCTCTCTCTCTTCCTCTCTCTCTCTCTCCCTCTGCTCTCTCTCTCTCTCTCTCCCTCTGCCTCTCTCTCTCTCTCTCTCACTCACTCGCTTCTCTGTCTCTGTCTTCTCTCTGTCCTCTATTCTGTCTCTCTCCTCTCTCTCTCTCCTCTCTCTCTCTCTCTCCCTCTGCCTCTCTCTCTCCTCTCCCTCTGCCTCTCTCTCTCTCTCTCTCTCCCTCTCCTCTCTTCTTCTCTCTCTCACTCACTCCGCTTTCTCTGTCTCTGTCTTTCTCTCTGTCTCTATTCTGTCTCTCTGCCTCTCTCTCTTCCTCTCTCTCTCTCTGTCTTCTCTCTCTCTTCTTCTCTCTTTCTCTCTCTCTCCTATCTCTCTGTCTCTCTCCCCCTCATCTCTCTCTCTCTCTGTCTTTCTCTCTTCTCTATTCTCTCTCTGTCTTCTCTCTATCTCTATCTCTCTCTGTCTTCTCTCTCTCTCTATTCTCTCTGTCTCTCCCCCCTTCTATCTCTCTCTCTCTTCTTTCTCTCTACTCTATCTCTCTCTCTCTTTCTCTCTCTCTCTATCTCTCTGTCTCTCCTCCCCTCTCTCTCTTGTCTTTCTCTCTATCTCTATTCTCTCTCTCTTCTCTCTCCTCTTTCTCTCTGCTCCTCTCCCCCTTCTCTCTCTCTCTCTCTCTCTCTCTTCTCTCTTCTCCTCCCTCTTCTCTTCTCTTCTCTCTCTGTCTCTTCTCGCTCCCCCTCTCTCTCTCTCCTCTCTCTGTCTTCTCTCTCTCTCCTTCTTTCTCTGTCTCTCCCTCTCTCCTCTCTCTCTCTCACTTCCTCTCTCTCTCTCTCTCTTCTCTTCTCTCTTCTCTATTCCTCTGTCTCCCCTCCCTCTCTCTTTCTCATCTTTCTCTCTCCTTCCCTCTTCTCTCATCTCCTCATCTCTCTCTCTCTCCCCTCTACTCTCTCTCT
>JAPXFY010000034.1:39317868-39320368 GCA_030674185.1 Monoplex corrugatus
ATTCACTTATTTATTTAGCTATTTAGCTACTTAGTTTACTTCCTTACTTTTAAATATCTTTCTATACCTCTTCTCCACGTTCTTAATATTTATTTGCTTCTGCTGTGTTGTGACCTGCTGCCATCTCCACCTTGTTGGTGTCGCATATTACCTGGGGACAACTTATTTACATTGATACTGTGTTGTGCTATAACTTTGAATGAGATTGACACTGAGACTTACAGACATAATTATTTAATTGACTTGGTCAGTTCAACCGACGGTTGAAACTGACTTGTTTTGGGTGGTGTTAATACCACCTAATTTTCTACAGCTGTGTCTGCCTGTGCCCAGTGTTAGGTGGAGACAAGTATTGCACTGCGAGAGACGCTCAGTATATCCTCAGTGCAGCCTTTATTTTATTTTAGTTTACTTACTTATCTTTTTGTTCTGATTTTGTTTTGTTTTTCTCTGAAGACTGACAGTGTGTATACCTGTAGTCAGTCTTGGCTGAACTGTCAAGAAAAAAAAACAGACTCTGCACTGTTACATTTTGTTTTCATCAGTGTATAATATCATTGTTCACACTTTGTATTAGGGGTAGACCAATTTTTTTTCTACCCTCTCTTCATATATTTCACTTCAGCGTGCAGACGCAGTGTTGAAATCACCAATGACCACATTCACTCGAAAAAAACAGGATCTGCGTGTTGGTCATGTTAATGTCTATCATCTCCAAAACAAAGTATCAGACCTGTGCGTGTTCCTACACAAACAAAATTATTACCATTTGTACGGTGTGACCGAGACACGACTAGCATCTCATATTACAGATGAAGCTATAGCAATCCCAGACTATTCTGTAATCAGGCGAGATCCCTCATGCCATGGAGAAACTGGAGTTGCGCTTTACATCCACCGAGATATTCAACAAATAACCAACAGACGTTATGACTTAGAAACCAAAGAAGTTGAATGTATCTGGGTGGAGCTAAAGCCTTCTGCAACAACTCCACCTTTACTTATCGGTATTTTATATAGAAATCCCAGGAGCACATACGAATGGCATGACCACTTTCTAAAGATGATGGACAAATTGTGTCAACGACATACAGACATTCTAATGTTAGGTGACTTTAATTTTGACCTACTCACTCCACAACCCGCATGGCAGTCAACGACCACCCTGGTTGGCCTAAAACAATTAATCAAAGATCCAACAAGAATCACAGCAACATCAGAAACACTCTTAGATCATATCTATACAAACAAACCAGAGGCAATAATTAATGCAGCTGTAGATGATTTAAGCATAAGTGATCATCAACCTGTAAACTGCACCTGGTCAGCCAAAGTTCAAAAAATAAAAAAGAATAATCATACATGTATAACATATAGATCATTCAAACACTTTGATGAGGATGCATTCCTCTCTGATCTTGGTAGAGTAGAGTTCAGTAGTGTGTTTAGTACTAGTAATCCTAACGAAGCCCTAGACATTTGGTATCAACTTGTTCACGACTGTCCTAAATAAACATGCCCCACTACGACGGAAAAGAGTAAAGCATCCAACAATGCCCCCATGGCTGTCAACAGACATTATCAATGCGATGTCATTACGAGATAAACTCAAGAAAGAAAAACGCTTCATTGAATACAAAACGATGCGTAATAAGGTAAAATCAATGGTCCGTCAAGCCAAGAAGTCTCTCTTTGATCGACTGGTAAAAAACAATAAAGATGTATCATCACTATGGAGAGCAATGAACTTAGTTATTAAGGGAAGTGGGAAAAAGCTCCCAGGCACGCCTCTCAGTTTCACAGCAAACAAATTCAATGATCATTTTCTGTCAGTATCAGAACTACTAACCCGTCCTATTTCTAACTGTGATCAATATGTCCCCTCTGAAAATCTGATTAACTTTTGCAAAGAGAGGACCAATAATACAAGTTCATTTAGTATTCCCAGTATAGCAGTCCATGAAACTGGAATGTATATAAATAAAATGAATAATAAAAAATCATCAGGACCAGATGAAATCAGTCCCAAAATACTAAAACTGTCTCTTCCCTACATCACGGAACCACTTACATATATTTACAACATCAGCATAAAAAACAACGTATTCCCCAGAGCTCTAAAACAGGCCAAAGTTGTACCCTTACCAAAAACAAAAGATCTTTCACAAATAAATAATTACAGGCCAATTTCTTTTCTCTCTGTCCTGTCAAAGCCTTTAGAAAAACATATCCATAAACATCTTTCAGACTACCTGGAAACCAAAAGTATTCTTCACCCACTGCAATCTGGTTTCCGTCAGAACCACTCTTGTCATACAGCCCTAACACGGCTTGCTGACACCTGGTTATTAGCCATGAATGACTGCAAATTAACTGGAGCAGTATTTCTAGACTTTAAAAAGGCTTTTGATCTTGTTGATCATGATATCTTACTAGCTAAATTACGAACGTATCTTGCCAACGACTCAACAGTTTCATTTTTCAATTCCTACTTTCATGA
>JAPXFY010000034.1:39345368-39347868 GCA_030674185.1 Monoplex corrugatus
ATGTTCAGTGTTTCAGTTCTAATTAACCAATCACCATGATATTTGGCAAGAAGATACCTCAGACAGTATTCTTTGGATTGAATATCTTTGTTGGGGTCTGTGAGTTATGAAAAGTTGACAAAAATTCATTAATTAAAAAAATGTTCTTGCGAAAATGAAAAAATATAGTAGGTCTACATATTGTGACATTTATAACTACACATATATTCGAGTTAGGAATTTGATATTTAGTGAGCAAACACATCTGTATAGTATGTATAGCATGTAGTAACATCTTACCTCTACTATCATTATTTTCTGTACAATCATCACACCAATATTTAGAATAATTTTAATAAAAAGTTATAATACAACTTTTGATAAAAATGTTTCTTTCAAGCAAAACTGCAAGATATTACTACCGGTTATATGTACTTGTCCCTGCTTATGTGTGCCAAATATCAAGGAAATCGGATTAAAACTTTTGAACATATTATGTCTGATGTATACAATCTCGCGAAAATCGCAAACTTTTGCGGACTAAAAAATAAACTCAATTTCCTACTCCAGACCCCAACAAAGATATTCAATCCAAAGAATACTGTCTGAGGTATCTTCTTGCCAAACATCATGGTGGGTTGGTTAATTAGAACTGAAACACTGAACATCACAATCTTGGTACCCAAATTTGGGTAGGTCTGCCCCCTTAATATCAACACACTGATATAATACAGTGTTATACGAACAAGCATAACAGCACATAACAACCGCACACATATTGATGTCAGTACAATAAAAATGTTACACGAACAAACATAATAACACACAACAGCAACATATTCATGTCAATACGATATGGCATTATATGAACATACACAACAACAGATAACAACAACATATTGATGTCAACACAATAAGTATTATATGAATAAACATAACAACACACAACAACACATCGATGTCAATACGATATGGCATTACATGAACAACGTACAACAATCAGATAAACCATAACAACAATCAGGTAGATGATAACACCATAATAACAATCAGATATGTAATTATGATAACACATATAAACACCATAACAACAATGAATAATATGATAACACCATATATAACACCATAACAACAGTCAGTATAATAAACTATATAATACACCATATACAATCAGATATAACATGATAACACCATATATAACACCATAATAACAATCAGATAGTATTATATAATAACACCATAACAATATATAAAATGATAACACCAATATAACACATAACAAATCAGATATTAAACAATAATAACACAAAACACAGTATACATAACACCATATAACATAAAACAATCAGATATAATATAATAACACCATAACAACAATCAGATATAACATGATAACACCATTATAACACCATAATAACAATCAGATATTATATAATAACACCATATAGAACACCATAACAACAATCAGATATACATACACATATATAACACCTAATAACAATCAGATATTATATAATAACACCATATAGAACACCATAACAACAATCAGATATAACATAACACCATATATAACACCATAATAACAATCAGATATATATAAAACACCATAACAACAATCAGATATAACATGATAACACCATATAGAACACCATAACAACAATCAGATATAATACAATACACCATAACAACAATCAGATATAATATGATAACACCATATAGAACACCATAACAACAATCAGATATAACATAACACCATAATAATGTCAAGATATCAATCATTCACATACAACACATGTATATATAACAACACCAACAAGACCCGTCATCATCATCATCATGTGCTCGGCCAAATGGCGTTGGCGATCATGGCCGTCCATAGGAATCTATCTTCTGTCGCTGCAGGTACATCTTCCACCCTCTCTGTCTTCATCCACCCTGCAAATCCGTACAATATTTTCTCCTTGGATTTGCCTGGTGTTCCATTTCCCTCCAGCTTTCCTGTTGTGACTAGGTGCTCTAATTTCTCTTGTCTCATAAAATGTCCTATCAATGTTGCTTGTCTTTTTCTAATCTTCTTCATTAATGTTCTTTCTTGTGTCTGCCTCCTTCAAGACTGTCTCGTTTGTTTTCTTTACTGTCCATGGAACTCTCAACACTCTTCTTAGAAACCACATTTCAGTTGCCTCATCTTGTTCTGACTTTCACGATACCCATGGAAAACGAAAGGCCAGAAACCAAAACAAAACAAAAACAAAAAGAAAAGAAAACAAACAACAAAAAACAACAACAACAAAACAAAAACAAGACACATGGAAAATGAAAATCATTAAAACTAAACGAAACAAAAAACAAACCACACAACCACAGAAACATTCCACATAATTGTATATTTATATCAACAACAAACCAAACATGACTAATTCCTCAGATCAATATATTGATCAGATTTTTGTATGGGAATCCATCATTTCAAAAGCCACTGTATGACATGATTATTCGTGATATGTAAATTTCAGTATCA
>JAPXFY010000034.1:39352868-39357868 GCA_030674185.1 Monoplex corrugatus
GGTCAGCTGTCCACACTGCACTATGTTGTTGTACAGTCTGTATCTGTTAGGTGAGCTGACCACACTGCACTATGTTGTTGTACAGTCTGTATCTGTTAGGTGAGCTGACCACACTGCACTATGTTGTTGTACAGTCTGTATCTGTTAGGTGAGCTGACCGCACTGCACTATGTTGTTGTACAGTCTGTATCTGTTAGGTCAGCTGACCGCACTGCACTATGTTGTTGTACAGTCTGTATCTGTTAGGTGAGCTGACCACACTGCACTATGTTGTTGTACAGTCTGTCTCTGTTAGGTGAGCTGACCGCACTGCACTATGTTGTTGTACAGTCTGTATCTGTTAGGTCAGCTGACCGCACTGCACTATGTTGTTGTACAGTCTGTATCTGTTAGGTCAGCTGACCACACTGCACTATGTTGTTGTACAGTCTGTATCTGTTAGGTCAGCTGACCACACTGCACTATGTTGTTGTACAGTCTGTATCTTTGGTGGGCGTGCATGCTGGGTGTTTTACTGTTTCCATAAGTCAGCCACTGACATGACTTACAGGATCTTTAACCTGCATGCTGGGTGTTTTACTGTTTCCATAAGTCAGCCACTGACATGACTTACAGGATCTTTAACCTGCATGCTGGGTGTTTTACTGTTTCCATAAGTCAGCCACTGACATGACTTACAGGATCTTTAACCTGCATGCTGGGTGTTTTACTGTTTCCATAAGTCAGCCACTGACATGACTTGCAGGATCTTTAACCTGCATGAGAAGAAGAAGAAGAAGAAGAAGAAGAAGAAGAAGAAGAAGAAGAAGAAGAAGAAGAAGAAGAAGAAGAAGAAGAAGAAGAAGAAGAAGAAGAAGAAGAAGAAGAAGAAGAAGAAGAAGAAGAAGAAGAAGAAGAAGAAGAAGAACAAGAAGAACAAGAACAAGAACAAGAAGAACAAGAACAAGAAGAACAAGAACAAGAATAAGAAGAACAAAAAGAACAAGAACGACAACATCAACAGAAAGAAGGAGAAGAACAAGAAGAAGAACAAGAAGAAGAAGAAGAACAAGAACAAGAACAAGAAGATAATGATGACGATGACGATGACAGTGAACATGATAATGAGACTGCCCACTTCCTATTATAGAGTTGGAGGGCGTCAGTGGCCATGGCGATGATAATGATAATGATGATTGTGATGAAGCTGCTGCTGCTGCTGCTGACGATGATAATGACGATGACGACGACGATGACGATGAAAATCAGACTCACCACGCCCCATAATGGAACGGAGGGCGTCAGTGGCTATGGTCAGAGGTAGTCCCTCACTGATGTACATCAACCATTCTGGTATGGCCTGGATGGGCCAGATGATGCCTGCACACACACCACAACAACCATCATAACAACAACAACAACAACAACCATTATAACAACAACAACCATATAACAACAACAACAACAACCATTATAACAACAACAACAACCATCATAACAACAACAACAACAACCATTATAACAACAACAACCATCATAACAACAACAACACAACAACACCATTATAACAACAACAACCATCATAACAACAACAACAACAACAACAACCATTATAACAACAATAACCATCATGACAACAACAACAACAACCATCATAACAACAACAGCAACAACAACCATTATAACAACAACAACCATCATAACAACAACAACAACAACAACAACAACCATTATAACAACAACAACCATCATAACAACAACAACAACAACAACAACAACAACAACCATCTTAACAACAACAACAACAACCATTATAACAACAACAACCATCATAACAACAACAACAACAACAACCATTATAACAACAATAACCATCATAACAACAACAACAACAACCATTATAACAACAATAACCATCATGACAACAACAACAACAACAACAACAACAACAATAACAACAACAACAGTAATGATGTACATCAACCATACTGGTATGGCCTGGATGGGCCAGATGATGCCTGCACACACACCACAACAACCATCATAACAACAACAACAACAACAACAACAACAACAACAGTAATGATGTACATCAACCATACTTACCTGATGTCAACAACAGGGGATAGACTAGACCTAGTGACTTACCTGATGTCAACAACAGGGGATAGACCAGACCTAGTGACTTACCTGATGTCAACAACAGGGGATAGACCAGCTAGTGACTTACTATGTCAACACAGGATAGACAGACCTATGATTACCTGATGTCAACAACAGGGGATAGACCAGACCTAGTGACTTACCTGATGTCAACAACAGGGGATAGACCAGACCTAGTGACTTACCTGATGTCAACAACAGGGGATAGACCAGACCTAGTGACTTACCTGATGTCAACAACAGGGGATAGACCAGACCTAGTGACTTACCTGTTGTCAACAACAGGGGATAGACCAGACCTAGTGACTTACCTGATGTCAACAACAGGGGATAGACCAGACCTAGTGACTTACCTGATGTCAACAACAGGGGATAGACCAGACCTAGTGACTTACCTGATGTCAACAACAGGGGTTAGACCAGCCTAGTGACTTACCTGATGTCAACAACAGGGGATAGACCAGCCTAGTGACTTACCTATGTCAAAACAGGGATAACCAGCCTAGTGACTTACTGATGTCAACAACAGGGATAGACCAGACTTGACTTACTATGTCAACACAGGGTAGACCAGCCTATGATTACCTGATGTCAACAACAGGGATAGCCAGCCTAGTGACTTACTGATGTCAACAACAGGATAACCAGCCTGTGACTTACCTGATTCAACAACAGGATAGACAGCCAGTGACTACCTGATCAACAGGGGATAGACACTAGACTTACTGATTCAACACAGGGATAGACCAGCCTAGTGACTTCCTGATGTCACACAGGATACAGCTAGTGACTAAGTTGGACTACCTGATGCAACAACAGGGGATAACCAGGCTAGTGACTTACCTGATGTCAACAACAGGGAAGACCAGCTAGTGACTTACTGATGTCAACAACAGGGAAGACAGCTAGTGACTTACCTGTGTCAACAACAGGATAGACCAGCCTATGACTACTGAGTAACACAGGGATGACAGCTGTACTACTGATCAACACGGGATAACAGCCTATTGACTTACTGATTCAACAACAGGATAGACCAGGCTGTGACTTACCTGTGTCAACAACAGGGATAGACCAGCTAGTGACTTACCTGATGTCAAACAGGGATACAGCCTGTGATTACTGTGTCAACACGGGATAGACGCTAGTGCTTACCTGGTCAACAGGGTAACCAGTAACTTACAAGGCGTGTTCTGTGTAGGGAGTGTGTTCTTGTACAGGTAGGCATGATTTTGTAAAGGGTGACGTGTGATTTGTGTGGGATAGCTGTGTCTTGTAGGTAGAGGTGTTCTGATTCAACAAAGGATAACCAGCCGTGACTTACTAGTCACAAAGGAGACGCGGAGACTTACTATTCAACAAGGTAAGACAGCTGTACTTACATTCACAACAGGAGACGCTACTTACTGTTCAACAAAACAGGCAGCTTACCGTCACACAGGATAGACCACTTGACTACCTATCAACACAGGTAACCAGCAGACTTCTATCACACAGGAGACCAGCAGTGACACTGTCAGACTTACCTGATCAACACAGGAAGACGCCTAGTACTCTGATTCACAACGGAACAGTAGACACTTACCTGGCAAACAGATAACCGTACAAATTACAATAACAGCTGTTTTGGGGTGTGTGTTTGTGGTGGTGTTTGGTGGTGGTGTGTTGTGTGGTGTGGTTGTTGTGGGTGTGTGTTGTGGGGTGGTTGTGACTTCTGATGTCAACAACAGGTGGTTGTACGGCTAGGTGTTACTGATGTCAACACAGGGGTAGACCAGGCCTAGTGACTTACCTGGGGGGGGGGGGGGGGGGGGGGGGGGGGGGGGGGGGGGGAAAAAAAAAAAAAAAAAAAAAAAAAAAAAAAAAAAAAAAAAAAAAAAAAAAAAAACCAGACCTAGTGACTTACCTGTTGTCAACAACAGGGGATAGACCAGACCTAGTGACTTACCTGATGTCAACAACAGGGGATAGACCAGACCTAGTGACTTACCTATGTCAACAACAGGGATAGACCAGACTAGTGACTTACCTGATGTCAACAACAGGGGTTAGACCAGGCCTAGTGACTTACATGATGTCAACAACAGGGGATAGACCAGGCCTAGTGACTTACCGATGTCAACCACAGGGGATAGACCAGACCTAGAGCTGTCTGACTTACCTGATGTCAACAACAGGGGATAGACCAGACCTAGTGACTTACCTGATGTCAACAACAGGGGATAGACCAGGCCTAGTGACTTACCTGATGTCAACAACAGGGGATAGACCAGCCTAGTGACTTACCTGATGTCAACAACAGGGGATAGACCAGGCCTAGTGACTTACCTGATGTCAACAACAGGGGATAGACCAGCCTAGTGACTTACCTGATGTCAACAACAGGGGATAGACCAGACCTAGTGACGCTGTCTGACATACCTGATGTCAACAACAGGGGATAGACCAGGCCTAGTGACTTACCTGATGTCAACAACAGGGGATAGACCAGGCCTAGTGACTTACCTGATGTCAACAACAGGGGATAGACCAGGCCTAGTGACTTACCTGATGTCAACAACAGGGGATAGACCAGGCCTAGTGACTTACCTGATGTCAACAACAGGGGATAGACCAGGCCTAGTGACTTACCTGATGTCAACAACAGGGGATAGACCAGGCCTAGTGACTTACCTGATGTCAACAACAGGGGATAGACCAGGCCTAGTGACAGCTGTCTGACTTACCTGATGTCAACAACAGGGGATAGACCAGACCTAGTGACTTACCTGATGTCAACAACAGGGGATTAGACCAGACCTAGTGACTTACCTGATGTCAACAACAGGGGATAAACCAGGCCTAGTGACTTACCTGAT
>JAPXFY010000034.1:39422868-39427868 GCA_030674185.1 Monoplex corrugatus
ACGCACACACAGACACACAGAGACACGCAGACACACAAACACACACACAGACACACAAACACACACACACACACAAACACAAACACACACACACACTCACAGACACACACACACAGACACACACACACAGACACATACACACACAGACACACACAGACACACACACAGACACAGACACACACAGACACAGACACACACACACACACTCACACACAGACACACACACACACAGTCACACACACACACAGTCACACACACACACACACACACACAGACACACAGACAGACAGACACACACAGACACACACACAGACACACAGACACACAGACAGACAGACACACACACAGACACACACACACATACACACACACACAGACACACACACAAACACACACACAGAGACACAAACACACACACATACACACACACACACACACACACACACACACACACACAGAGACACACACACACAAATACACACACACTCACAAACACACACACACAGACACACATAGACAACCACACACACACACACACACACACACACACACACACACACACACACACACACACACACAGACACACACACACACACACACACACACACACACACACACACACACACACACACACACACACAGAGTCAATGTCAAACAATGTCCAGTCATGTGTGTATCAGATGACAGAGGACAAAGGAAAGACAACTCACATGGCTCCATAAGGCACGTTGAGGTTAATACCCGTCAATACGTTGTTTTTACTTTTACCCTGCACACACCATAACAACCATAATGACGATGATGATAACAATTATGATAATAGCAAGAATAATAACAACAAGATACAAAATGCTACCAATTTTGAAGAACAAGGTCTCCCAACAGTGTAAAAATCGCTACTCACAGTTCCGTAGCTTTCGATGGCGTTCTCGCCATCTTCGTCAGCGCTCTAATGCTGTCTGCGTGAATCTCTACTCAGATCTCGCGAACATGGGATGAACCCAGTTCACGAGATCGAATCAGAGAATGGTACACCGGGGGCAGGGTGTAACGGCCCCGGTCCCTGTTGAGCGGGGGGTTGGTGGCTGCGATGTAGATGGCCTCCTTGACTCCTCGCTGGAACCACTTATTTTCTCTGTCCAGGATGTTGACATTGTCCGCACTGAATTGATGTTTTTCGGCGTGTAGGTGAGCTCCTACTGGAGAAGAGTCCCTCTTGTGTTCTGTTAGTCTCTTCTGAAGGGGGCGTTCAGTTTCACCGACATAATGTTGGTTACAGTCCTGGCAGTCTATTCTGTATATAATGCCAGCTTTGTCGAGTTTGCTGGTTTTGTCCTTGGGGGTGACCAGCTGGCTGCGTATGGTGTTGGAAGGTTTGGAATGTACAGCCACCCCCAGTTTTCTGATCTTTCTGGACAGAGCGTCACTCACACCTCCTACGTATGGGATGGTGATGTGTCCCTTGCGCTGGTGTTGTTTCACTGGCTGTTGGGATGCGGTGTTGGATTTCCTGCCTCCCGGGCTGTTCCAGGCCCACTTTTTGTAGCCCGAGATGGTGAGCACTTTTTTCAGGTGGTTTGTCTCCTTGTCTTTTGCCTCTTGGGTACTGCATATGGTGTTAGCTCTGTGGGTAAGGGTTCGAATCACTCCCAGTTTGTGTTCAAGGGGCTGGTGGCTGTCGAACTGTAAATATTGGTCCGTATGAGTTGGTTTACGGTAGACCGAGAAGGATAGAATGCCATCAGTTCTGGTGATGAGGGTGTCCAGCATGGCTATGGAGTTGTTCTGTTCCACTTCCCTCGTGAATTTGATGGCTGGGTGTTGGTTGTTCAGATGTTCTGTGAACTGTTCGACCAGTTGCTGGGGGAGGATAGTCATGGTGTCGTCTACGTAGCGCCCCCAGTATCGTGGTGGGGAGTGGAAAGAGGCCAATGCTTTCTCTTCAAAATCCTCCATGAACAGGTTGGCTACTATTGGGCTTACTGGGGAGCCCATGGCTGCTCCTTCTTGTTCTTCAAAATTGGTAGCATTATGTCTACCCCCCAACTGTTGAAACTTCCCCAACAAGATACAAGATACAAGAATTTTATTTAGCCCAAAGCATCACAATGGGAAATTGTTTTGGCATTCGCATTAAAATACATATAGGCACAAGAACGCATAAACACATGTACACACATACTCTTACTCTCTCTCACTCTCTCTTTCACCCCTCTCTCACCCTCTCCCTCCCCTCATCTCTCTCCCTCTCCCTCTTCGTCGAAACAATATCAAAGATAATGACTAATTCTAAAAATGTAAAAATGTACGGTTAAAAAAAGCACATCATAAGAGTCAGATGCCTTGGTCAGGACTTTTAACAATGGACAAAAAGGGCAATACTCATTGAAAAAAACTTTGGTAGGTATAGAAAAAATTTGATTAAAGATGCAACGCGATATGCACATTAAAATCAAAATGAGTTAAATACAATAAAATGAGTATGTAGACTAAGAGGACAAGGTTAAACAAGAGAAGAGCAAGAACAAGATTTTATTTTAGCCCAGTGCTCAGACACGTGGAAAATGTTTTGGCTATGCATACAATTACACTCACGCCTCACAGCAATTACAATGTTCAACATCATAAAAGACAAATTCGTCGGTCATCCACGGAATCGAAGAAACACACGCACACAAACACACACCACACACACACACACACACACACTCTCACGCCAAGGCGCCCAAATCCAAGCCACCTTAGCTGGCCACTAATTGTTGGTTCTGCCCTGCCAGCTAATTAATAATATTAACTATTAATTAACAATAATAGTAATAATAACAACAACAACAATAATAAGCAATAACAACGTTAACAATAATGTTACTAATACTAAAATTAACACTGATAGTGCTAAGAAGAAGAACAACAGCAACAACGACAATAATAATAATGGTGATAATAATAACAACCGTAATAACAACAACAATAACATGATACAATATAATAATGATATTAATAACAATAATGATAATAATAACAATTATGGTAATAATGATAATAAAAATAACAATTAACAATAATGATAATAGTAATAACAATAATAATAACAACAACAATGATAATAATAACAATAATGATAATAATGATAATAAAAATAACAATAATAATAATAATAATAATAACTGGAAGAAGGAGAACAACAACAACAACCACAACCACCACCACCACCACAACCACCACCACCACCACCACAACAACAACAACAACCACAACAACAACAACCACAACAATAACCACAACCACAATCACAACCATAACAATCACAATAACAACACCAACCACAACCACCACACCACCACCACCACAACAACAACCACCACCACACCACCACCACAACAACAACAACAATCACAACCCACACCACCACCACCACCACAACCACAACCACAACCACCACCACCACCACAACAACAACAATCACAACCCCACCACCACCACCACCACAACCACAACCACAACCACAACCACAACCACCACCACCACAACAACAACAACAACACAACAACACCACAACACAACCACAACAACAACAACCACCACAACAACACACACAACAACACACAACCACACAACACACACAACACAACAACAACAACACCACACAACAACAACAACAACAACAACAACACCACACAACAACAACAACAACAACACAACCACACAACAACAACAACAACAACAACAACAACACACACAACAAACAACAACAACAACACACCATCACAACAACAACAACAACAACAACACACACAACAACAACAACCACACAACAACAACAACCACCACAACAACAACAACACACAACACAACAACACACAACAACAACACACCATCACAACAACAACAACAACAACAACCACACAACAACAACAACAACAACAACAACACAACCCCAAAAACAACAACAACACACCATCACACAACAACAACAACAACAACCACACAACAACAACAACAACCAACAACACCACACAACAACAACAACAACAACAACACCACCATCAACAACAACAACAACAACAACCAACACACAACAACAACAACAACATCACAACAACAACCAACCACACAACAACAACAACAACAACAACCATCACAACAACAACCAACAACAACAAACAACAACAACCATCACAACAACAACCCAACAACAACCACACAACAACAACCACAACCACCACACACAACAACAACAACAACAACAACAACCATCACAACAAAACAACAACAACAACAACCACACCATCAAACAACAACATCACAACAACAACAACACCACCACACAACAACAACAACACAACAACAACACCATCAAACAACAACAACAACAACAACAACCCACACAACAACAACACAACAACAACAACAACCACCACAACAACAACAACAACAACAACCACCACATCACAACAACACACAACAACACACCACCATCACAACAACAACAACAACAACAACCAACCACCACAACAACAACCATCACCAACAACAACAACACAACACAACAACAACACCACCATCACAACAACAACACAACAACAACAACACACAACACACAACAACAACAACAACACCATAACAACACAACAACAACAACCACCACACAACAACAACAACAACCATCCAACAACAACAACAAACACACACCCCACACAACAACAACAACAACAACAACAACAACAACAACAACCAACCATACACACAACCCACACAACAACAACAACAACAACAACACATACAACAACAACAACAAAACAACCAACCACCATCACACACAACAACAACAACACAACAACACACAACAACAACAACAACACACTCACTAACACAACACCATCACACAACAACAACAACCAATCACAACAACAACAACAACAACACACAACACAACACACACACACAACAACAACAACAACAACAACAACACAACACCACCTGCAAACACACAACATCCC
>JAPXFY010000034.1:39440368-39462868 GCA_030674185.1 Monoplex corrugatus
AAAGAAGAACAAGAACAAGAAGAACAAGAACAAGAAGAACAAGAACAGAAGAACAAGAAAAGAAGAACAAGAACAAGAAGAAAACAAGAACAAGAAGAACAAGAACAAGAAGAAAAGAACAAGAAGAACAAGAACAAGAAGAACAAGAACAAGAAGAACAAGAACAAGAAGAACAAGAAGAACAAGAACAAGAAGAACAAGAACAAGAAGAACAAGAACAAGAAAGACAAGAACAAGAACAAGAAGAACAAGAACAAGAAGAACAAGAACAAGAACAAGAAGAACAAGAACAAGAACAAGAAGAACAAGAACAAGAAGAACAAGAACAAGAAGAACAAGAACAAGAACAAGAAGAACAAGAACAAGAAGAACAAGAACAAGAAGAACAAGAACAAGAAGAACAAGAACAAGAACAAGAAGAACAAGAACAAGAACAAGAAGAACAAGAACAAGAAGAACAAGAACAAAAAACAAGAAGAACAAGAAGAAAAAGAAAAACAAGAACAAGAAGAACAAGAACAAGAAGAACAGAAGAACAAGAACAACAAGAACAAGAAAACAAGAACAAGAAGAACAAGAACAAGAAGAACAAGAACAAGAAGAACAAGAAGAAGAAAAGAAGAACAAGAAGAACAAGAACAAGAAGAACAAGAACAAGAACAAGAAGAACAAGAACAAGAAGAACAAGAACAAGAAGAACAAGAAGAAGAACAAAGAACAAGAAGAACAAGAAACAAGAACAACAGAACAAGAACAAGAAGAACAAGAACAAGAAGAACAAGAACAAGAAGAACAAGAAAAGAACAAGAACAAGAACAGAAGAAAAGAACAAGAAGAACAAGAAGAACAAGAAGAACAAGAAGAACAAGAACAAGAAGAACAAGAACAAGAAGAACAAGAACAAGAAGAACAAGAACAAGAAGAACAAGAACAAGAAGAACAAAGAACAAAACAAGAAAAAAGAACAAGAAGAACAAAACAAGAAGAAGAACAAAACAAGACAAGAACAACAAGAACAGAAGAACAAGAGAAGAACAACAAGACAAGAACAAAGAACAAGAACAAGAAAACAAGAACAAGAACAAGAAGAAGAACAACAACAAGAAAGAACAGAAGAACAAGAACAAGAAGAACAAAGAAAACAACAAGAAAGACCAAGACAAAGACAGAACAGAACAACGAACAGAACAGAAGAACAGAGCAAGAACAAGAACAAGAAGAAACAAGCAAGAAGAACAAACAAGACAGAACAAGAAACAAGAACAAGAAGAAGAACAGAACGAGACAGAACAAGAACAGACAAGGAACAAGAAGAAACAGAACAAGCAACAAGAACAGAAGAAAAGAACAAGAGAACAAAACAAGAAAAAAACAAGAAGAACAAGAAAGAAGAACAAGAAGAACAAGAAGAACAAGAAGACAAGAAAGAAACAGAAAACAAGACAGAACAAGAACAGAGAGAACAAGAACAGAGAGAAGGAACAAGAACAAGAAGAACAAGAACAAGAAGAACAGACAGAGAAGACAAGAAGACGAGAACAAGAACAAGAAGAACAAGACAGACAGAACAAGCAAGAACAAGAAAGAACAGAAGAACAAGAAGAAGAAGAAGAATTGAAAAAGTGCTCAGGCAATGGTCAGAATTCGTCAACAACACTGCAGGTGTCTGTGTCTCTCGGACCTGGTTTACGCCAGGACACATTATGACAGAGAGCTTGGAGTATAGAACCCTGTCTTGCAGCCTCAGTTAACAATGGAACCCAAAGCATCATCACTATCTATGTAATAAGACCTTGTAACATAGCTGTCGGTGTTGTATGGCTTTGGCTGTACTGCGTGGTGGTTACAGCTTATGACAGTGAGTGTTGGAGGTATGAGCTTGGTGTGTTGGACAGCTGTACTGAGCAGTGTAGGGTGTGTTGGACAGCTTGTAATGAGCAGTGTGGTGTGTTGGACAGCTGTATGAGCAGTGTAGGTGTGTTGGACAGCTGTACTGAGCAGTGTGGGTGTGTTGGACAGCTGTACTGAGCAGTGTGGGTGTGTTGGACAGCTGTACTGAGCAGTGTGGGTGTGTTGGACAGCTGTACTGAGCATGTGTAGGTGTGTTGGACAGCTGTACTGAGCAGTGTGGGTGTGTTGGACAGCTGTACTGAGCAGTGGGTGTGTTGGACAGCTGTACTGAGCAGTGTGGGTGTGTTGGACAGCTGTACTGAGCAGTGAGGGTGTGTTGGACAGCTGTACTGAGCAGTGTGGGTGTTTGGACAGCTGTACTGAGCAGTGTGGGTGTGTTTGGACAGCTGTAACTGAGCAGTGTGGGTGTTTGGACAGCTGTACTGAGCAGTGTGGGTGTGTTGGACAGCTGTACTGAGCAGTGTGGGTGTGTTGGACAGCTGTACTGAGCAGTGTGGGTGTGTTGGACAGCTGTACTGAGCAGTGTGGGTGTGTTGGACGGCCGTACTGAGCAGTGTGGGTGTGTTGGACAGCTGTACTGAGCAGTGTGGGTGTGTTGGACAGCTGTACTGAGCAGTGTAGGGTGTGTTGGACAGCTGTACTGAGCAGTGTAGGGTGTGTTGGACAGATGAACTGAGCAGTGTGGGTGTGTTGGACAGATGAACTGAGCAGTGTGGGTGTGTTGGACAGATCGAACTGAGCAGTGTAGGGGTGTGGACAGTGAACTGAGCAGTGTGGTGTGTGGACAGCGAACTGAGCAGTGTAGGTGTGTGCTGGACAGCCGAACTGAGCAGTGTGGGTGTGTTGGACAGATGAACTGAGCAGTGTGGGTGTGTTGGACAGGAACTGAGCAGTGTGGGTGTGTTGGACAGATGAACTGAGCAGTGTGGGTGTGTTGGACAGATGAACTGAGCAGTGTGGGTGTGTTGGACAGATGAACTGAGCAGTGTGGGTGTGAAGCGAGTGTGTTGGGACAGATGAACTGAGCAGTGTAGGTGTGGTGACGTAGGGGTCATACGGAAGATGGGGTAGCAAAACAATAACAACAACAACAACAACAACAGCAGCAATAACTAAAACAATAACAGTAACAAACAACTACAATAACAACAGCAACAATGACAAAAACAAAAACGACAACAACAACAACAACAAAAAACGCAAACAAAACAACAGCAATTACAACAAAAACAACAACAATTACAAAACGACAACAACACAACCAACAACACAACAACAACAACAACAACAAAACAACAACGAAAACATCAGCAGCAGCAACAATAACAATCACAAAACAACAACACACAAGAATAACAACAAAAATACAACAACAACAATAATGATAATAATAACAACAACAACAACACCCACAACAGGATTAACAACAACAACAACCACAACAACAACAACGACAACAGCAACAACAACAAAAAATGACAACACAACAACAACAATCACAACAAACAAGAAGAAGAAAACAACAACAACAACGACAAACACAACAAAAGAACAACCACAACAACAACCACAACAACAACCGCAACAAAACAACAACAACAAGCACCACAAATAAACAACAACAACAACAACAAACAACAGCCAAAAAAAAAAGTCAGAATGGGGAGACAACTCACCACGTTGGAAGACACGCCATGTCACACTGTACCTGTAGGTGTCACACACAAACAGGTTGACATGGACACACACACACACTCACACACACACACACTCACACAACAACACACACACATCACACACACTACACACACACATACACCACACACACACACACACACAACACACACACAACACACACACACACACACACAACACACACACATCACACACATACACACACACACACACACAATCACACACACATACACACACACACACATACACACACCACACACACAACACACACACACACATCACACACACATACACACACACATACACACACATACACACACAAAACACACAACACACACAACACACACACTATCACACACACACAACACACACACATATCACACAACACAACACACACACACACACACACACACACACACACACACACACACACACACACACACACACACACACACACAGGTGACCATCTCACTGAACATTTCAATGAACAGTTTGTGTCAGAACAAATGATGATATTTTCCGTTCAAAATTTATATAAAAAATGCAGTATTCTTCCATGTATCATTTGCGATCGATTGTTGCTGTTCGTTTTCGTATTCAGCTAAACGCATTGAAAACAAAATATTGTAAAAATGTCAAGTGTATTTGCGGCAAACAGTTCACATTGTTTCACATGTTTATTTTATTGCAAAATGCTACGTTCTTTTCTACCGAAAATGTTTACACAAGAAAACTATTCTAAACTCATTTCAAAAAAGTAACATCAGATCAATCTTTGCTTTGTTAAAATTTCAGAATCATTAGTTCACAGTTCTGTTAATGCATTACTTTAACTTTATGCAGTTTGTGTTTTAGTGTTAAATTTTCCCTTCACATTGTTGAAATTAATTGTTACTAGTATTAGAGTTAAGATTTCGTTCCATTTTACTATTCTACCACCTATTTATGACTTTTTCCTCTGTCTGCCCTCTGCCCCAATCCAACCCGTCCAGCTACCGTTCTCCATTTTATTGTATTTATACTTTTTTTTCTTCCCCTCTCCCCTCCCCCCTCCCCCGTCTAATATCACGTACAGTGAAAAGACGTTAAATCAAAGAACGAACGAAAGACACACACATATCACACACACATATCTCACACACACACACACACACACACACACACACACACACACACACACACACACACACACACACACACACATATCACACACACATATCTCTCTCTCTCTCTCTCACACACACACATACACACACACACACACATATCACACACACACACACACACACACACACACACACACACACACACACACACACACACAGAGGTGACCATCTCACTGGCCCCATGATAACAAAATCCATGACTTGGTCACAATCTTGAATTAATTCACATCAAAATTCACATCAAAATTTACATCAAAACTCCAATTTTGTTTGTCCAGCTTCTAAGGTCAGGTCAGCTCACGTGCTTTGCAGTGTGCCGGAAGATGTACCCACAATACAGATCACCACCAAATTCCAATTGTTTACCCCACAGATTATCCGTGAAACAAAGAATTGGGTGACTGGTTCAAGGTTTTGTATATGGTGGATAGTGTGCAGGAGTCAAAGGGTTAATGAGTGTGCAGGAGTCAAAGGGTCAATGAGTGTGCAGGAGTCAAAGGGTCAATGACTAACAGTATGCCGACCATCAGCCCATGATATCATTCGCGACAAAATGTCTAGTTTTTGTACTCAGATTATCGCCTAGACAAATAAATAAATAAATAAATAAACAAATTAATAAATAAACATATAAATACATAAATAAATAATATCTAACTAAGTAAATAAACGTATAAATAAACAAACATATAAATAAGTATATAAATAAGTAAATAGATAAATAGATAAACAAGTAAACAGATAAATAAGCAAACAAATGAATAAACAAACGAACAAATAAATAAAAAAATAAAAAAATGAATAAATAAATACATTTTAGCAACTTGGTCCGTGATACGCCTAAAATGTGTCCATAATTCACGACAAAACACCCCAATTTCTGTCTCCAGTTCACTTGCTCACAGAAGGCCCAAGACGTCATCATCATCATCAAGTGCCTTGCCACATGGCGTTGGCGATCATGCCCCCCCCCCCCCATACATCATCATCATCATCATGTGCCCTGCCACATGGTGTTGGCGATCATGGCCCTCCATACGAATCTATCCCTTGTCACTGCAAGTACATCTCCCACCCTCTCTGTCCTCAGCCACCCTGCAAGTCACACCTTCTCTGTCCTCAGCCACCCTGCAAGTCACACCCTCTCTGTCCTCAGCCACCCAGCAAGTCACACCCTCTCTGTCCTCAGCCACCCTGCAAGTCACACCCTCTCTGTCCTCAGCCACCCAGCAAGTCACACCCTCTCTGTCCTCAGCCACCCTGCAAGTCACACCCTCTCTGTCCTCAGCCACCCTGCAAGTCACACCCTTTCTGTCCCCAGCCACCCTGCAAGTCACACCCTCTCTGTCCCCAGCCACCCTGCAAGTCACACCTTCTCTGTCCTCAGCCACCCTGCAAGTCACATCCTCTCTGTCCTCAGCCACCCTGCAAGTCACATCCTCTCTGTCCTCAGCCACCCTGCAAGTCACACCCTCTCTGTCCTCAGCCACCCTGCAAGTCACATCCTCTCTGTCCTCAGCCACCCTGCAAGTCACATCCTCTCTGTCCCCAGCCACCCAGCAAGTCACACCCTCTCTGTCCTCAGCCCAGCAAGTCTCTGTCCCCAGCCACCCTGCAAGTCACATCCTCTCTGTCCCCAGCCACCCTGCAAGTCACACCCTCTCTGTCCCCAGCCACCCTGCAAGTCACATCCTCTCTGTCCTCAGCCACCTGCAAGTCATACCCTCTCTGTCCCCAGCCACCCTGCAAGTCACATCCTCTCTGTCCTCAGCCACCCTGCAAGTCACACCCTCTCTGAACTCAGCCACCCTGCAAGTCACACCCTCTCTGTCCTCAGCCACCCTGCAAGTCACACCCTCTCTGTCCTCAGCCCAGCAAGTCTCTGTCCCCAGCCACCCTGCAAGTCACATCCTCTCTGTCCCCAGCCACCCTGCAAGTCACACCCTCTCTGTCCCCAGCCACCCTGCAAGTCACATCCTCTCTGTCCCAGCCACCCTGCAAGTCACATCCTCTCTGTCCTCAGCCACCCTGCAAGTCACATCCTCTCTGTCCTCAGCCACCCTGCAAGTCACATCCTCTCTGTCCCCAGCCACCCAGCAAGTCACACCCTCTCTGTCCTCAGCCCAGCAAGTCTCTGTCCCCAGCCACCCTGCAAGTCACATCCTCTCTGTCCCCAGCCACCCTGCAAGTCACACCCTCTCTGTCCCCAGCCACCCTGCAAGTCACATCCTCTCTGTCCTCAGCCACCCTGCAAGTCACACCCTCTCTGTCCCCAGCCACCCTGCAAGTCACACCCTCTCTGTCCTCAGCCACCCTGCAAGTCACACCCTCTCTGTCCCAGCCACCCTGCAAGTCACATCCTCTCTGTCCCCAGCCACCCTGCAAGTCACATCCTCTCTGTCCCCAGCCACCCTGCAAGTCATACCCTCTCTGTCCCCAGCCACCCTGCAAGTCACATCCTCTCTGTCCTCAGCCACCCTGCAAGTCACATCCTCTCTGTCCTCAGCCACCCTGCAAGTCACACCTCTCTGTCCCAGCCACCCTGCAAGTCACATCCTCTCTGTCCCCAGCCACCCTGCAAGTCACACCTCTCTGTCCCAGCCACCCTGCAAGTCACACCTCTCTGTCCTCAGCCACCCTGCAAGTCACATCCTCTCTGTCCCAGCCACCCTGCAAGTCACACCTCTCTGTCCAGCCACCCTGCAAGTCACATCCTCTCTGTCCTCAGCCACCCTGCAAGTCACATCCTCTCTGTCCCAGCCACCCTGCAAGTCACATCCTCTCTGTCCCCAGCCACCCTGCAAGTCACATCCTCTCTGTCCCAGCCACCCTGCAAGTCACATCTCTCTGTCCCAGCCACCCTGCAAGTCACATCTCTCTGTCCCCAGCCACACCTGCAAGTCACATCCTCTCTGTCCCAGCCACCCTGCAAGTCACATCCTCTCTGTCCCCAGCCACCCTGCAAGTCACACCTCTCTGTCCCAGCCCCTGCAAGCACATCTCTCTGTCCAGCCACCTGCAAGTCACATCCTCTCTGTCCTCAGCCACCCTGCAAGTCACATCCTCTCTGTCCTCAGCCACCCTGCAAGTCACACCTCTCTGTCCTCAGCCACCCTGCAAGTCACACCTCTCTGTCTCACAGCAATCCTGTCCCAGCCACCCTGCAAGTCACATCCTCTCTGTCCTCAGCCACCCTGCAAGTACACTCCTCTCTGTCCCCAGCCACCCTGCAAGTCACATCCTCTCTGTCCTCAGCCACCCTGCAAGTCACATCCTCTCTGTCCTCAGCCCAGCAAGTCTCTGTCCCAGCACCCTGCAAGTCACATCCTCTCTGTCCCCAGCCACCCTGCAAGTCACACCCTCTCTGTCCTCAGCCACCGCAAGTCACATCCTCTCGTCCCCAGCCACCCTGCAAGTCACATCCTCTCTGTCCCCAGCCACCCTGCAAGTCACACCCTCTCTGTCCTCAGCCACCCTGCAAGTCACATCCTCTCTGTCCTCAGCCACCCTGCAAGTCACATCCCTCTGTCCTCAGCCACCTGCAAGTCCACCTCTCTGTCCCAGCCACCCTGCAAGTCACATCCTCTCTGTCCTCAGCCACCCGCAAGTCACACCCTCTCTGTCCCAGCCACCCAGCAAGTCACATCCTCTCTGTCCCCAGCCACCCTGCAAGTCACACCCTCTCTGTCCTCAGCCACCCTGCAAGTCACACCCTCTCTGTCCCCAGCCACCCTGCAAGTCACATCCTCTCTGTCCTCAGCCACCCATGCAAGTCACACCCTCTCTGTCCCAGCCACCCTGCAAGTCACATCCTCTCTGTCCCAGCCACCCTGCAAGTCACACCCTCTCTGTCCTCAGCCACCCTGCAAGTCACACCCTCTCTGTCCCCAGCCACCCTGCAAGTCACATCCTCTCTGTCCCCAGCCACCCTGCAAGTCACATCCTCTCTGTCCTCAGCCACCCTGCAAGTCACACCTCTCTGTCCCCAGCCACCCTGCAAGTCACATCCTCTCTGTCCCCAGCCACCCTGCAAGTCACATCCTCTCTGTCCCCAGCCACCCTGCAAGTCACATCCTCTCTGTCCCCAGCCACCCTGCAAGTCACATCCTCTCTGTCCCCAGCCACCCTGCAAGTCACACCTCTCTGTCCCCAGCCACCCTGCAAGTCACATCCTCTCTGTCCCCAGCCACCCTGCAAGTCACATCCTCTCTGTCCCCAGCCACCCTGCAAGTCACATCCTCTCTGTCCTCAGCCACCCTGCAAGTCACATCCTCTCTGTCCTCAGCCACCCTGCAAGTCACATCCTCTCTGTCCTCAGCCACCCTGCAAGTCACATCCTCTCTGTCCTCAGCCACCCTGCAAGTCACACCCTCTCTGTCCCCAGCCACCCAGCAAGTCACATCCTCTCTGTCCCCAGCCACCCTGCAAGTCACACCCTCTCTGTCCTCAGCCACCCTGCAAGTCACACCCTCTCTGTCCCCAGCCACCCTGCAAGTCACATCCTCTCTGTCCCCAGCCACCCTGCAAGTCACATCCTCTCTGTCCCCAGCCACCCTGCAAGTCACATCCTCTCTGTCCCCAGCCACCCTGCAAGTCACATCCTCTCTGTCCCCAGCCACCCTGCAAGTCACATCCTCTCTGTCCCCAGCCACCCTGCAAGTCACATCCTCTCTGTCCCCAGCCACCCTGCAAGTCACATCCTCTCTGTCCCCAGCCACCCTGCAAGTCACATCCTCTCTGTCCCCAGCCACCCTGCAAGTCACATCCTCTCTGTCCCCAGCCACCCTGCAAGTCACATCCTCTCTGTCCCCAGCCACCCTGCAAGTCACATCCTCTCTGTCCTCAGCCACCCTGCAAGTCACATCCTCTCTGTCCTCAGCCACCCTGCAAGTCACACCCTCTCTGTCCTCAGCCACCCTGCAAGTCACATCCTCTCTGTCCTCAGCCACCCTGCAAGTCACATCCTCTCTGTCCTCAGCCACCCTGCAAGTCACATCCTCTCTGTCCTCAGCCACCCAGCAAGTCACACCCTCTCTGTCCTCAGCCACCCTGCAAGTCACACCCTCTCTGTCCTCAGCCCAGCAAGTCTCTGTCCCCAGCCACCCTGCAAGTCACATCCTCTCTGTCCCCAGCCACCCTGCAAGTCACACCCTCTCTGTCCCCAGCCACCCTGCAAGTCACATCCTCTCTGTCCTCAGCCACCCTGCAAGTCACACCCTCTCTGTCCTCAGCCCAGCAAGTCTCTGTCCCCAGCCACCCTGCAAGTCACATCCTCTCTGTCCCCAGCCACCCTGCAAGTCACACCCTCTCTGTCCTCAGCCACCCTGCAAGTCACATCCTCTCTGTCCTCAGCCACCCTGCAAGTCACACCCTCTCTGTCCTCAGCCACCCTGCAAGTCACACCCTCTCTGTCCTCAGCCACCCTGCAAGTCACATCCTCTCTGTCCTCAGCCACCCTGCAAGTCACATCCTCTCTGTCCTCAGCCACCCTGCAAGTCACACCCTCTCTGTCCTCAGCCACCCTGCAAGTCACATCCTCTCTGTCCTCAGCCACCCAGCAAGTCACACCCTCTCTGTCCCCAGCCACCCAGCAAGTCACATCCTCTCTGTCCCCAGCCACCCTGCAAGTCACACCCTCTCTGTCCTCAGCCACCCTGCAAGTCACACCCTCTCTGTCCCCAGCCACCCTGCAAGTCACATCCTCTCTGTCCTCAGCCACCCAGCAAGTCACACCCTCTCTGTCCCCAGCCACCCAGCAAGTCACATCCTCTCTGTCCCCAGCCACCCTGCAAGTCACACCCTCTCTGTCCTCAGCCACCCTGCAAGTCACACCCTCTCTGTCCCCAGCCACCCTGCAAGTCACATCCTCTCTGTCCTCAGCCACCCAGCAAGTCACACCCTCTCTGTCCTCAGCCACCCTGCAAGTCACATCCTCTCTGTCCCCAGCCACCCTGCAAGTCACATCCTCTCTGTCCTCAGCCACCCTGCAAGTCACATCCTCTCTGTCCTCAGCCACCCTGCAAGTCACATCCTCTCTGTCCTCAGCCACCCTGCAAGTCACACCCTCTCTGTCCCCAGCCACCCTGCAAGTCACATCCTCTCTGTCCTCAGCCACCCTGCAAGTCACATCCTCTCTGTCCTCAGCCACCCTGCAAGTCCTCCAATATTTGGCCAGTATATGGAAACGATAATATCGGGGTTTTTTTTTTTCATCGTGTAATGACAAGAAAGATTTATTCTTCCAAACACAACAATGAGCATAATCAGATTATTCAGTAAATTCTCAGATGTCCTACAAGCTGATTGTTCTGATTTCTTTTACATTTTGTGATGATTTGTCGGCTGATTTGATTTTTCCCTTTTTCCCCTTCACATCTTTCAACCCCTCCTCCTCCTTGTTGTTGTTGTTGTTGTTGTTGTTGTTGTTGTTGTTGTTGTTGTTGTTTAGAGTCAGACCAGTGATGTCAACAGGCATGAAATAAAACCTTCCTTTTTTTTTTCCTATCGTTTAGACAAAAAAAATCTTTTTTAACATCTGGATCAGTTCAACTCACTGATCCACAGCTCGCTCATCATTTCCCACACTGCTACACCAATCTTATCCTTACGTTATTCTCTCTTATTTTGCCCTTAATTTGAGAGAGAGAGAGAGAGAGAGAGGGAGGGAGGGAGAGAGGCAGAGACAGAGAGACAGCGAGACAGAGAGAGAGAGAGACAGAGATAGAGACAGAGACAGAGACAGAGAGGCAGAGAGAGACAGAGACAGACAGAGAGAGACAGAGAGAGAGAGAGGGAGAGAGAGAGAGAGAGACAGAGACAGAGAGAGAGGGAGGGAGAGAGAGAGAGAGAGGGAGGGAGAGAGAGAGACAGAGAGACAGAGAGAGAGGGAGAGACAGAGACAGAGAGAAAGAGAGAGAGACAGAGAGAGAGAGAAAGAGAGACAGAGAGACAGAGAAAGAGAGAGAGAAAGAGAAAGAAGAGAGAGAGAGAGAGAGAAAGACAGACAGACAGACAGAGACACAGAGAAAGAGAGAGGGCACTTCACAGTACTATACTGTATTCCTAGTTTTCACAACATCTGTAAACTAATACCTCACAGGGGGCCTAGGTCTTCCCCCAACATTAACCCTTTGACTCCCTCACCCTGTGCACCAGCTTCCTGCATTGTCAACCATGCTAGCAAAGCAAAATCTTAACCCTTTGACTCTTGCACCCTGTCCACCAACATCCTGTATTGTCAACCATGCTAGCAAAGGAAAAACTTAACCCTTTGACTCCCTCACCCTGTCCACCAGCATCCTGCATTGTCAACCGTGCTAGCAAAGCAAAAACTTAACCCTTTGACTCCCTCATCCTATCCTCTATCTTCCTTGCAGGAATCGGGCAGATAGGGTGAGGGAATCAAAAGGGTTAAGTTTTTGCTGTTGGTGGACAAGGTGCGGGAGTCAAAGGGTTTAAACGATCATTTTATGGACTGTCCCAATTTATCTGTAATTTCTTTATGGACTGTCCCAATTTGTCTGTAATTTCTTTACGGACTGTCCCAATTTGTCTGTAATTTCTTTATGGGCTGTCCCAATTTGTCTGTAATTTCTTATGGCTGTCCCAATTTGTCTGTAATTCTTATGGGCTGTCCCAATTGTCTGTAATTTCTTTATGGACTGTCCCAATTTGTCTGTAATTTCTTTATGGCTGTCCCAATTGTCTGTAATTTCTTTAATGGACTGTCCCAATTGTCTGTAATTTCTTATGGGCTGTCCCAATTTGTCTGTAATTTCTTTATGGGCTGTCCAATCTGTAATTTGTTTTGGACTGTCCAATTTGTCTGTAATTTCTTTATGGGCTGTCCCAATCTGTAATTTCTTAATGGACTGTCCCAATTTGTCTGTAATTTCTTTATGGGCTGTCCCAATTTGTCTGTAATTTCTTATGGACTGTCCCAATGTCTGTAATTTCTTTATGGCTGTCCCAATTTGTCTGTAATTTCTTTATGGGCTGTCCCAATCTGTAATTTCTTTATGGACTGTCCCAATTTGTCTGTAATTTCTTTATGGGCTGTCCCAATTTGTCTGTAATTTCTTTATGGGCTGTCCCAATCTGTAATTTGTTTATGGACTGTCCCAATTTGTCTGTAATTTCTTTATGGGCTGTCCCAATCTGTAATTTCTTAATGGACTGTCCCAATTTGTCTGTAATTTCTTTATGGACTGTCCCAGTTTGTCTGTAATTTCTTTATGGGCTGTCCCAATTTGTCTGTAATTTCTTTATGGGCTGTCCCAATTTGTAATTTGTTTATGGGCTGACCCAATTTGTCTGTGATCACTTTTTGAGCTGACCCATTTGTCTGTGATCACTTTTTGAGCTGACCAAATTTGTCTGTGATCACTTCATGAGCTGACCAATTTTTGATCACTTTTTGAGCTGACCCAATTTGTGATCACTTTATGAGCTGACCCAATTTATCTGTGATCACTTATTGAGCTGACCCAATTTGTCTGTGATCACTTCATGAACTGACCCAATTTGTGATCACTTTATGAGCTGACCCAATTTGTCTGTGATCACTTTATGAGCTGACCCAATTTGTCTGTGATCCCTTAAGGAGCTGACCCAATTTGTCTGTGATCACTTTATGAGCTGACCCATTTGTCTGTGATCACTTTATGAGATCACGTTACCCCCCCCCCCCCCTAACTCCCACGGAAAACGTGACTTCAACTGACAGACTGCATCACACGTGAGCTGACACATTCCAGCAGTTATGGACAACAAGTAGAACTCACACAAGGACCACAGTCTGTGACTGTCTAAGACCCTTCAAGCAACTCAGAACCTGACCTAAAAGAAAGGACTGACTTGCCAAGAACCTGCTTAAATGTTCCAGTAGTTGTAAACATAAACTTTAGACTGAAAACAAGCAAGCAAGCATGCAAAACAAACAAAATCAAACTATGTAACAAACAACTAATCAACAAATAAACAAAAAACAAAAAAACAAACAAACAAACAAACATAAAATTTCGAGGGAATGGCGTAAATAATTCTAGCATTTGATAAAAATCTTGACTTCAGAAAAGACTTTATTTAGCTAAATTATTCTAGCAGTAGAACACGCACATCAGAAGACGGATTTCAGTAACACACACAACACCTACACAACACACAACACCACACACACACAACACACACACCACTACACAACACCTACATACACAACACACTACACACACACAAACACACTACACACACACACACTACACACACAACCCTACACACACACAACACCTACAACACACAACACCTACACACACACAACACCTAACAAACACACACACACACAACACTACACACAACACCTACACACACAACACCTACACACACAACACCTACAACACACAACACCTAACACACAACACCTACACACACACACTACACACACACACACCCTACCACACAAACACCAACACACACACAACACTACACACACACAACACCTACACACACAACACCTACACACACACAACACTACACAACACAAAACACCTACACACACACACACCTACACACACAACACCTACACACACACACACATACACCACACAACACCTACAACACAAACACCTACAACACCAACACACACACACAAACACCTACACACAACACACCTACAACACACACACCACCACCACACCACAACACCTACACACACACCACACACAAAACTACACACACACAACACCTACACACACAACACCTACACACACAACACCTAACACACACACACACAACACTAACACACACACAACACCTACACACACAACACCTACACACACACCACACACACACACACACACAACACCTACACACACACAACACCTACACACACACAACACCTACACACACAACACCTACACCACACAACACCTACACACACAAACACCTACACACACAAACACTACACACACAACACCTACACACACAACACCTACACACACACAAACCTACACACACACAACCAACCACATACACACACAACACCTACAACACACAACACACAAACAACACCTACACACACAACACCTACACACACAACACCTACACACACAAACCTACACACACACAACACCACACACACACAACACCTAACACACACAACACTACACACACACAACACCTACACACACACAACCACCTACACACCACACAACACACTACACACACACACACTACACACACACACCTACACACACAACACTACACACACACAAACACCACCACTACACAACACCTACCACACACAACACCTACAAACACAACACAACACACAACACACACACACACCTACACACACACAACACCTACAACACACAACACCTACACACACACAACCTACACCACAACAACACCTACACACACACAACACCTACAACACACAACACCTACACACACAACACCTACACACAACACACACACACACAACACCTACCACACACAAACACTACACACACAACACCTACACACACACACACTACACAACACACACCCACTACACACACACAACACTACACACACAACACCTACACACACAACACCTAACACACAACACAACACCTACACACACAACACCTACACACACACCAACACTACACACAACCCTCACACACACCCTACAACACAAACACTACACAAACAACACACCACAACCTACACACAACACACACACAACCCTACAACACAACACACACACACACAACACCTAACAACACAACACCCTACACACAAACCTACACACACAACACCTACACACACAAACCCTACACACACAAACCTACAACACACAACACTACACACAACCTACACACACAACCCTACACACACAAACCTACACACACAACACCTACAAACAACACACAAACAACACTACACACACCTACACACACAACACCTACACACAACAACACCTACACACACAACACCTACCACACACAACCCTACACACACACACACACCTACACACACAACCCTACACACACACAACCCTACACACACAACCCTACACACACAACACTACACACACCAACACTCACACACACCTACACACACAACCTACACACACACACACAACACCTACACACACAACCTACAACACAACAACCACACACACACACACACAACACCACACACAACCACACACAACAACTACACCACACAACACAACACACACAACACCTACACACAACACCACAACACCCAAACTACACACACAACACACACAACACACCACCACACCACCCTACACCAACACTACACCACAACCTACACACACAACCTACACACACAACCTACACACACAACACCCATCACAAAACCTACACACACACAACACCTACACACAAACCTACACACACAAACCTACACACACAACCACAACCCCACACCTCCACAACAACCCTACACCAACAACACACTACCACCATCCCCCACACACAACCCTACACACACAACCACACACACAACACACACCTCCACACACCTAACACACACCCTACACACCAACCCTACACCACACCAACCTCACACACACCTACACACACCACTACACCAACCTACACAACACCCACACACTACCACCCAACCACACACCTACCCAATCCACCCAACCCACACAACCCACACACACAATCCTACACACACAATCCTACACACACACCACCTCACACAAACCACCACCCACACACAACCACACATCCCTCACCACACAACCACACACACAATCCTACACACACAACCCTACACACACAATCCTACACACACAATCCCTACACACACAATCCTACACACACAATCCCTACACACACATCCTACACACACAACTACACACACCACACCTCCCCCCACACCTACAACCACACCAACAAACCTACACACCATCCACAACACCTACACACACACAACACCTACACCCACAACTACACACACCTAACACACACTAACAACTCCTACACACACAATCCCTACACACACACAACATCCTACACACACAACCACACAACATCCTACAAACACAACAACCTACACACACAATCCCTACCACACACACACACACTACACACACACACACAACAATCCTACATCACACCACAATCCTACACACACACACAATCCTACACACACACCACACAATCCTACACAACACACAAACCTACACACCACAATCCTACACACACAACCTACACACACACACCTACACACACAATACACACACACACAACACCTACAACACACCAAACACATCCAACACACAACCTACACACACAACACTCACCACACACACAAATCCTACACACACCAATCACACTACACACACAATCCTACACACACATCTACACACACCTCACCACACAACTACACATCACAATCCTACACACCCTCAAACACACACAAACACAACCCTACACAAAACCAACCTACACACACACAACACCACACACACAATACACCTCAACACAAACACCTACACACAATCTACACACTACACTACAACAACACTCCTACCACAACACAACACTACCCACACTACACACACAATCACACAAACCTACACACACAAACAACTCACACTCACCATCTACACAACACCCAACACACAATCCACACAAACACTACACACTACACAACAATCCTACACACACATTAACACAATTACACACAACAATCTACACAACACAACACTACAAAACACACCTAACAACAAACACACTACACAACACACAATCCGTCTACACACACAATCACCTACACACACAAAACTACACACACAATACTAACACAACACACATATCTACAACACACATCCTAACACAACACCTAACACAAACACTACACACACATCCTACACAACAATCACACTAAACACACAAACTACACAACAACAACACATACACACACAACTTACTACAACACAATCACTACACAACAACAATCCTACACACACCAATCACCTACAACCAATCACAAAAAACAACTACACACACACAACCTACACACTACAACACTACATCACAAACTACACACAAACACTCACAAAATCTACACACACACAACATCCTACACACACAAACCTACACACACAAACCTACACACACAAAACTAACACTCCACAACAACAAACAACAACAAATTACACACAAATCCCTACCACCACAATCTACACCATACATACATAACACACCACACACACAACTACACACAATCTCTAACCACACATCACTACACACACAACCTCCCCTTCTACAACACTCACTACAACATCCTACACACACAATACTTTCACACACACACACTCCACACAACACCATACACACAAAAACCTAACAAACAAATATACCTACATCACAACACTACCACACACTACACAAATAACCTAAACACACAACCTGACATACACACACCTACACACACTAATCCCTAACCATCTACGACCAACATACATCAACATTATATGACACAAAACATCTACACACAACAACTACAGCACCAATCTTCACACACAAACTCTCACAATCCAGGACACTAACCTGACAACACAAACGAACACTCCTCCGAGCACCACGATAAGTCACACATACCTATAAAATGTGAAGCATCACAAACAACACTACAACAAACACCTAGGACACAGACCACAGTACATGTGTTAATCCTACAATCACGCAACCTCTTACAGAGAGTTACATCCGGTACAACACAAGAACATACACAACGGACAGTACGAGGAGGCACCAAAAGAGGCTACTTCATAACACACCGAATCAAGTATGAGAGTCACAGAGACCAGCTAACAGAACACTACAAACAAACACTATCTATACAATGGAGCAGCCAGATTGGTTCTAGAGAATGTTGAGAGTTCCATGACACAAAGAAACAAACAGACAGTCTTGATGGAGGCAGCCAGATGTGGTTCTCTAAGAAGAATGTTGAGAGTTCCATGGACAGCAAAGAAAACAAACGAGACAGTCTTGATGGAGGCAGCGAGATGTGGTTTCTAAGAAGAATGTTGAGAGTTCTATGGACAGCAAAGAAAACAAACGAGACAGTCTTGATGGAGGCAGCCCAGATGTGGTTTCTAAGAAGAATGTTGAGAGTTCCATGGACAGCAAAGAAAACAAACGAGACAGTCTTGATGGAGGCAGCCCAGATGTGGTTTCTAAGAAGAATGTTGAGAGTTCCATGGACAGCAAAGAAAACAAACGAGACAGTCTTGATGGAGGCAGCCCAGATGTGGTTTCTAAGAAGAATGTTGAGAGTTCCATGGACAGCAAAGAAAACAAACGAGACAGTCTTGATGGAGGCAGCCCAGATGTGGTTTCTAAGAACAATGTTGAGAGTTCATGGACAGCAAAGAAAACAAACGAGACAGTCTTGATGGAGGCAGCCGAGATGTGGTTTCTAAGAAGAATGTTGAGAGTTCCATGGACAGCAAAGAAAACAAACGAGACAGTCTTGATGGAGGCAGCCCAGATGTGGTTTCTAAGAAGAATGTTGAGAGTTCTATGGACAGCAAAGAAAACAAACGAGACAGTCTTGATGGAGGCAGCCCAGATGTGGTTTCTAAGAAGAATGTTGAGAGTTCCATGGACAGCAAAGAAAACAAACGAGACAGTCTTGATGGTGGCAGACACAAGTAGATCACTCATAAGGAAGATTTGGAAAAGACAGGCAACATTTATAGGTCATTTTATGAGGAAAGGGGAACTGGAGCACCTGGTCACAACAGGAAAGCTGGAGGGAAAGAGAACAAAAGGTAGACCCAGGGAGAAGATATTGGACGGACTTGCAGAGGGTGGAAGAGATGCTTGCGGCAACAAAGGGTAGAAACAGATGGAAGGCCATGATCGCCAACTCCATGTGGCAAGGCACCTGATGATGATGATGATGATGATGATGATGATGATGATGATGATGATGATGATGATGATGGTGATGATGATGATGATGATGTGATGATGATGATGGTGGTGGTGAATGTGATGATGATGATGATGGATGATGATGATGATGATGATGATGATGATGATGGTGATGTGTGATGATGATGATTGATGATGATGATGATGGATGATGATGATGATGATGATGATGATGATGATGATGATGATGATGATGATGATGATGATGATGATGATGATGGTCACCCAGCTGAATTATTGCGGAAGGCAAAACTGTCAGAAATGGCCGATAAACTAATGACAAGAGTGGCTAAATGGTTCAGACGTTCGCCTGCCAATAACTAAACTCCAGGTTCCAGGGTTGATTTCTTGTCGAGGCCTCGACGTTTCTCCTCAGTTTGACTGGAAAATCGAACTGAACATCTAGTCCTTCGGAAGGGGACGAAAAACGAGTCGGACCGAGTGCCTTCAGGCTTGTGCATGCTAAAGGTCCCACGGCAGTTGAAAATGGTGAAGAGCAGGGCATTCACCCAGCTGACCTGGTAAAACACACTGGAGAGATTGGTTGATTTCCAGGTTACTTCCCTTGAAGGCCAATTAGTCATCTGGCCTGTCTGAAGTCTTGGTCAGAAAAAAAAAAGAAAAGAAAAAAGAGAGGTTGGGTGTCGCTGCACAGCGGCGACCCGCTCTCGAAGGGGAGAGCAGCCCCAGTCTCACATGGTAAACCGACTGTGACAAAAAGATAATAATAATAATAACAATAATAATAATGCTAATAGTAACAATTATTGTAGTAACAATTATAACAACAACAACAATAACAATGACAATAATAAGAAGAAAAAAGAAGAGGAAGAAGAAGAAGATGAAGAAGAAGAAGATGAAGAAGAAGAAGAGAAGAAGAAGAAGAAGAAGAAGAAAGAAGAAGAAGAAGAAGAAGAAGAAGAAGAAGAAGAAGAAGAAGAAGAAGAAGAAGAGAAGAAGAAGAAGAAGAAGAAGAAGAAGAAGAAGAAAAGAAGAAGAAGAAGAAGAAGAAGATGAAGAAGAAAACACGAAAGCCAATAACAGTTTATGAGGGGTTTTTTTGGTTGGTATGAATGCTTGGTCCATTTACTACATTTATGCATATATATAAATATATATGTATATTATATATTTGTCAGTAAATGATTTCTAATTGCTTACACATTTGTGATGTTTCTATTCAGTGTCTTTAAATGGTGTACATGATACAGGCTTGTGAGACTAGGAAAAGAGAGAATGGTGCTATGTGAAATTTTATGTTGATGTCTCTCTGAAGAGGACAAAAAAAAAAAAGCCACGTGTATGCGTGTGTGTGTGTGTCCAGGGGGGGGGGAGGAGGTGAATGGGTGTGGGTATGAGTGTAGTGTGTTACTGTTAAGAAAATGGGACAGATGATGTCAATTCCTTGCACTATTTTGAATGGGTTTCATAGATGTTGAATAAGTTGTGAACAAATCTGGTTAAATTTGAGTGAAGATGATAAATAAAAGTTTAACCAAAAAACAAAACCAAAAAAAGTGAAAAAAATATGATTTAGCAATCAGAGACGCTACGCAACATTTGACCTACTGTTGCCCTATGACCCTAAATGTCACGTGGATATTCATGAGAAAACATTCCACGTGTCTCTTCCATTGGACCCGTCCGCTTTTTGATGACATCCATAAAAAGTCCATCAGTCAGTGGACAACGAAAACGGCAGTCAATCCATTCATCATCATCATCATCATCATCATCATCATCATCATCATCATCATCATCATCATCATCATCATCATCATCATCATCATCATCATCATCATCAAGTGCCCTGCCACATGGCGTTGGCGATCATGGCCCTCCATATGTATCTGTCTCTTGCTGCCACAAGCACATCTTCCACCCTCTCGTCCCCAGCCACCTGCAAGTCCGTCCGATATTTTCTTACTGGGTCTACCTTTTGTTCTCTTTCCCTCCAGCTTTCCTGTTGTAACCAGGTGCTCTAATTCCCATTTCATCATAAAATGGCCTATAAATGTTGCTTGTATTTTCCTAATCTTCTTTATTAATCATCTTCTTGTGTCTGCCTCCGTCAAGACTGTCTCATTTGTTTTCTTTGCTGTCCATGGAACTCTCAACATTCTTCTTAGAAACCACATTTCGGCTGCTTCAATCTTGTTCTCGGTTTGCGTGTTGACTGTCCACGCCTCACAACCGTATAACATTATCGGTTCTATACAACATCCAAGAACTCTCTTCCTGGTGTTAATTGATAGGCATTTGTTGGTAAGAATGCTTTTCATCTTCTTGAATGCTGTTTTGGCTTGGCTGATTCTGCTGGCTATTTCTGATGGCATCTGCCGTCTGGTGAGATGATCGTTCCTAGATATTCAAACCTATCAACCTGTCTCAAAGTTGTGGTATTTGCTGTTATTTTGCATGAGGGGATTTCATGTTTTTTACTGATTTCCATGACTTCAGTCTTCTTGCTATTTAGCTCCAACCCTATATTTTTGCTTTCTATTTGTATTATACTGACGAAAAACGAACATCCTCTTGGTCGTGAAATCGACAATAAAATTTCAAACCCTGTCAAGCCACATAAAAGATTTGCCCTTTAGGAGTGTTATACTTCAGTCATTGTAAACCGACAATAAACATGACAACTAAATTTCAAAACTGTCAAGCCACGTGAAGGATCTGCCTTTAGGAGTGTTATACATTATTCATTGTAAATTATCAGGTATATTAATCACATTTCAAATCTGTCAAGC
>JAPXFY010000034.1:39472868-39475368 GCA_030674185.1 Monoplex corrugatus
ACAACTAACAATAACTAATACTAAAAAACTACAACTAACAACACAACTAACTAACACTAACTAATACCGAACAACTAACTAACTAACTAATAACAACTAATAACTAATAGAACTAACAACTAACAACTAACTAACTAACTAATACTAACAACAACTAACTAACTAATAACAACTAACTAAAACTAACAACTACTAACTAACAACGAACAAACAACTAACAACTAACGAACTACGAAACTAACAAACTAACTAACTAACTAACACAACTAACTAAATACGATAAATAACTAACTACTAACTAACTAACTAACGACTAAACTAACTAACAACTAACGAACTAACTAACTAAACTAACTAACTAACAAACTAACAACTAACTAACTAACTAACGAACTAACTAACTAACATAATACTAAACGTAACTAACTAACAACTAACACTACTAACTAACGATAAACTAACACTAACTAATAACTAACTAACTACACTAACTAACTAACTAACACTAACTAACTCAAACTAACAACTAACGAACTAACTAAACTAAGAACTAACTAACTAACATAACGATAACATAACTAACTAAACTAACTAACTAACAACTAACTAACTAACTAACAACTAACGAACTAACTAACTAACGAACTAACTAACTAACTAACGAACAACTAACTAACTAACTAACTAACTAACTAAACTAACTAACTAACGAACTAACTAACTAACTACTAACTAACTAACGAACTAACTAACTAACTAACTAACTAACTAACTAACTAACTAACTAACTAACTAACTAACTAACTAACTAACTAACTAACTAACGAACTAACGAACTAACTAACTAACTAAACTAACTAACTAACTAACTAACGAACTAACTAACTAACGAACTAACGAACTAACTAACTAACGAACTAACGAACTAACGAACTAACTAACTAACTAACTAACGAACTAACGAACTAACGAACTAACTAACTAACTAACTAACGAACTAACGAACTAACTAACTAACTAACGAACTAACTAACTAACTAACTAACTAACTAACTAACTAACGAACTAACTAACTAACGAACTAACTAACTAACTAACTAACGAACTAACTAACTAACTAACTAACGAACTAACTAACGAACTAACTAACTGACTAACTAACGAACTAACTAACTAACGACTAACTAACTAACGAACTAACTAACTAACTAACGAACTAACGAACTAACGAACTAACGAACTAACTAAACTAACTAACTAACTAACTAACGAACTAACTAACTAACTAAACCCTGTAGAATTCCAGGCTGGCAACGGTTTGACCAGAGCTGACAGAGTGACCCATATGGACTTTAGTTGACAGAGTGACCCATATGGACTTTAGTTGACAGAGTGACCCATATGGACTTTAGCTGACAGAGTGACCCATATGGACTTTAGTTGACAGAGTGACCCATATGGACTTTAGTTGACAGAGTGACCCATATGGACTTTAGCTGACAGAGTGACCCATATGGACTTTAGTTGACAGAGTGACCCATATGGACTTTAGTTGACAGAGTGACCCATATGGACTTTAGTTGACAGAGTGACCCATATGGACTTTAGTTGACAGAGTGACCCATATGGACTTTAGTTGACAGAGTGACCCATATGGACTTTAGTTGACAGAGTGACCCATATGGACTTTAGTTGACAGAGTGACCCATATGGACTTTAGTTGACAGAGGGTGTGGGGTGGGGTGGGGGTGGGGGGGAAATGACGTCACAGCAACTGACACGTGGACACCAGCCCTGGTCCTGACCGCTCTTCTGTCATAGTCCACCTTGCGGGGTCACGGGTCACATCTTGACGTCATAGTCACAAGTCACAGCTTGAGGTCACAGGTCACACAGCGCGTCTCGACGTCGCATATAACGTGACTAGTATCTCCAGGTTGTAAGTCACGTGATTCACGTCCTGACGTCACGGGTCACATGATTCACACCCTGACATCGCCCGTGTTGACTCTGCAAAAGGCCGACTTCCAATTCAGCGGCGCGGCGACCATCCCCAACCCGGGCGGGTCACAGGTGGCGGATAGTGAAGCCCTTCAGATATGGAGGGTGGCTGTGAATAAGCTAGCTTGCTAGCAAATAAGAAGTCCCGGACCAAACTGGCGGTGTTCCTATCAGGACAGGGTGGGGTAGCAGGTGGCGCTGCTACCCTTAAAAAATGCCCCAGGTGTCCTATGACGGGTTCATCAGCGGGTAAGGGCCGCTACAAGCCCTAGCTACGGGGTGGGATCCCCGGAGAAACAATCCCCCCTGTGCTCCCAGGGCAGGACGTATGGGCCAGGAGCTAAGGGCGGGGCAACCCCTTCAGAAAACCTAGAAGGCTGAAGACAGAGGTTCCGGGCCAGCGTGCGCCTTCTAACAAACCACGGTACCATGCACTTATCGCAGAATGGCTACACACTCATCGACTTCAGGACGAGACATCACCCGGACTCAGCTGATT
>JAPXFY010000034.1:39482868-39485368 GCA_030674185.1 Monoplex corrugatus
TTGGAAATAGCTTGTTTTTGCTGATGCAATGAGGGTGGATACTTTTGTTTTAGAGGCTTGGAAAAGTTGCCTGTGTACAGTGAGTTTGGATTTGCGCCAGCGGCGCTCTGCTCTGCGGCGGGCACGTTTTGCACAGGCGATTTCATGAGTGAGCCAGGGGGTAGGGGGGCGGTCAGGTAAAGGACGGGTTGTGGCTGGAGCATGAGTGTCCAGAAGATGGTGGAGAGTAGTATAGAATTCATCGGCAAGGTTATGTGACTTTTCAGAAAGGAGACGGGAGGCATCAGATGAAAATGTGGAGAGGTCGATAGATTTGAGATTGCGTCGAGTCACTGTGCGCATGGTACGGGAAGGAGGAGAAATGTCGAGAGAACAGAGAATTGCAGAGTGGTCAGATGGAAGGGCTGAAGTTAGACGGGTAGAAAGAACTAAGCAGTTGTCAGTAGCGGAATTGTGGTGATCACGAGAAATGATCCAGTCAAGAATGTGACCTTTTTGATGGGTTGGTTCAGAAATGTGTTGAGTCATATTGTGATTGGACAGAGAGTTGATGATATGTCTTGTGTCATAACGGTGAGTGTTGTCATAGTGGACATTGATGTCACCTAGAATAATGAGATTTCCAGGTAAGAGACAGTAGTAATCAAGAAGTTGATCAAAGTCAGAGAGAAACATGGATGTGGTGAGCTTGTTGGCAGAGCTAGGTGGAGGTCGATAGACACAGGAGAAGGTGATGGGGTGAGGGGTGGATTGGAAGGATACTTCAACGTGCTCGAAAGAAGGATGGGAGAAAGGCAGAGACTGCGAGAAAGACAGGCGGGAATGGAGTGAGTCGTTGTAGAGGATGGCGATACCACCACCTCGGGATGAGCGATGGAAAGAAGCAAGCCTGTAACCACTCGGAGTGAGATTCACATGTATAGGTTCATGACCAAGGGGGTTAAGCCATGTTTCGGTGATAAAAGCAATGTCAACATGTTCATCTGCGATAAAGTCAGCAATGACATCAGCTTTGCCATCAGTGCATGTTGACTGAGCGTTAAAAAGGCATATTTTCAGTTTATCACAATGCGGCGGCCGAGGTGGAGACGAAGGCAGCACCGACGGGACAGAAGACGAAGGAGACACCAGCGGGGCAGAAGACGAAGGCAGCAACGACGGGACAGAAGACGAAGGAGGCACCAGCGGGACAGAAGACGAGGGCAGCGCCGGCGGGACAGATGACGAAAGCGGCACCGGCGGGACAGAAGGCGAAGGCGGCACCGGCGGGACAGAAGACGAAGGCGAAGACGGCAGAGGAGGAGACGAAGTTAGCAGCAGCAAGGTCGAGTGCAGGGGCAGTGGAGGAGACGAAGAAGCAGAAGAGTGGTGTCGGACTGGCACAGCAGGAGGCAGATTGTGCCAAAGTCGGTGGAGACGTCCACCACGACAGGATCGCGCAGTGCGGGGCTTAGGACACAGCCCCAGTGTTCGTATGCGCTGGTAGACGCCTCCACCGAGGTAGCACTTGCTGTGTTTAAAAAGTGTCAGTCCAATTTGTTTTATAAAAGAAGGGTCCATAATTGCGAGCCAGTCAGGAGAGCAAGATACTTGCAGAGAACACAAAGGTTTGGGAAAGCTGTAGCGTTGGGCGAACACAGTAGGCTAAAATGTAAACACAGTTCACAGATAAAATGTCCGACTTGAGCAGCTGAATTAAATGATGAAAAGAGGTGTAAAAACTTTGAAATCAGATTATCTGGTAAAATATTCAAAATTTTAAAAAAATATTTACATCACCGTGTGTCGGATTTAAAAGCAACAAACTGATACAAAATTCAATGCATAAAATCAAATAGAACCACGATAAAATCATTGTAAAACACCACACACACTTTTGCTGCCTGCTGGCGCGACATCTACTCACAAATACCTAATCAGCAACCAATCAATCGATCAATCTATCCATCCATTAATCAATCAATGAAGTATTCAAACAATCAGTCAACCAATCAAATCAATGAATAATCAATTCACCGATAAGTCTATAAATCAAACAATCTATGAACTATTCAATATTTGTGCATACTTTATAGTCTGAACACAAGACTTAAAAGCACATAATAACATACATCATTTTATATCCCAATGATGACAAAAATGCAGTGGTACATCCATTGCTAGTTTTACCATTTATTTTTATATATATATATATATAACTATACAGCATTGGATAATTACTTTGTGATGCAGTAATGCAGTACTTGTGATGACAATGATATTTCCGACTCGTATTTTCGTTAGTTTATTACTTCATGATTTTTTTTTTGTTTTGCGTCTGTTGATGGCATGAAAAACAAATCTGGACACATTGTATCCATGATGAGAATTTTCTGCTTTGAGCAGTAGATAAAGTGACATTCTAGCTGAATCTTTGAGGGATTTTAATCTAACATCTGTGTAAGTGGGACAGTCATACATAAGATGATATTCGTTTTCAAAGTGTGTCTTGCAAAATGGG
>JAPXFY010000034.1:39487868-39492868 GCA_030674185.1 Monoplex corrugatus
CAGAGACAGACAGAGGCGAAGACAGAAAAAGAAAGGGAGAGAGTGGGGGAGACAGAGAGAGAGAGACAGAGAGAGACAGAGACAGAGAGAGAGAGTCTGTGTTGTCTGGTAGTATGAAGTACACGTTGTCAATTCTGTGTTGTCTGGTTACACGTTGTCAATTCTGTGTTGTCTGGTAGTGTGAACTACACGTTGTCAATTCTGTGTTGTCTGGTAGTATTAACTACACGCTGTCAATTCTGTGTTGTCTGGTAGTATTAACTACACGTTGTCTGTGTTGTCTGGTAGTATTAACTACACGCTGTCAATTCTGTGTTGTCTGGTAGTATTAACTACACGTTGTCAATTCTGTGTTGTCTGGTAGTATTAACTACACGTTGTCAATTCTGTGTTGTCTGGTAGTATTAACTACACGCTGTCAATTCTGTGTTGTCTGGTAGTATTAACTACACGCTGTCAATTCTGTGTTGTCTGGTAGTATTAACTACACGCTGTCAATTCTGTGTTGTCTGGTAGTATTAACTACACGTTGTCAATTCTGTGTTGTCTGGTAGTATTAACTACACGCTGTCAATTCTGTGTTGTCTGGTAGTATTAACTACACGTTGTCAATTCTGTGTTGTCTGGTAGTATTAACTACACGCTGTCAATTCTGTGTTGTCTGGTAGTATTAACTACACGTTGTCAATTCTGTGTTGTCTGGTAGTATTAACTACACGCTGTCAATTCTGTGTTGTCTGGTAGTATTAACTACACGTTGTCAATTCTGTGTTGTCTGGTAGTATGAACTACACGTTGTCAATTCTGTGTTGTCAATTCTGTGTTGTCTGGTAGTATGAAGTACACATTGTCAATTCTGTGTTGATGTTGGTCTGGTTCCAGTTTGCCAGCACGGGGGCGGTGACGACTGTTTTGGATTTCTGTTCCAACGGTGTGGAATTTGGGCACAAGTAGATGTGTGTGGCTGCAGACGCTAAGCTGCTTACAACGGCTTAACCACTCACATAGGAAAAACAGAGACAGAGACAGAGAGAGAGGGAGAGCGGAGAGCGAGAGAGAGAGAGAGAGGGAGAGCGAGAGAGGGAGAGAGAGAGAGAGCGGAGAGAGAGAGAGAGAGACAATGACAATGACAATGACAATGATGCTTTATTTTTCAACGGTAAAAGCTATTGGCTAGAAGCCATTTTTCAAACTTGCCGTTGCTATTCTATACACATGACATTTGTTTACAGTAACAAATACAGCTTAAGGAAAATCCATGTTGAATACTAAAATTAAGATACAATGAAATCAAGAAACGTACAGTCACCACTTAGAGATAGGTAGATAGATAGATAGATAGATAGATAGATAGATAGATAGATAGATAAGAGAGGTAGATAGTATAGACAGATAGATAGACAGATGAGCAGGTAGATAATGATAAGTAAATAAAGAAAGAAAGATAATGTTGATAGTGATATTAATAAAAATAAGACGAAGAAGAGGAAGAAGAAGAAGGAAGAGGAGGAGGAGGAGAGGAAAACACAGTAAACAAAATAGTAATAAGATAAAACAAAATAAAATGAAATAGAGGGAGAAGAAACATTACATGTGACAAATTTATAGAAGATAAATCAAGCGTCAAATAGACTAATGTTCTTACAATTAAATCAAAGAAGATGAAATCAATTTTCTGATTACACACAAAAAATATTAACACTGTTACAAACAACAATTACCACTACTACCACTACTACTACTACTACCACTGCTACTAAACCCAAAGATAATAAATGGAGGTAGAAAAAAGAGCAGTTCAGAAGGATGATAAGAGGGAAAAAAAAAAAAAAAAAAAAAAAAAAAAGGGGGGGGGGGGGGGGGGGGGGTAGCAAACATTGGGTCGATTGAAGGCATAAACACATAAAATTCTACAGGAGACAGAAAATCAACAGATGATATGAAGTCAAATAGACAAATGTATAGATAGATAAATAAAGTAAATGTTACTTTCGACAATAGGAAATTACAGTAATGATAAACGCATATGTAGGCTATAATAGAAATATCATACATGTGTAAACAAATCAATAATTCATGTAATAAGACATAAATAAATCAAGAATAGTAACCATAATCAAGCGCCGTTTTTCTTGATAAGAGAAGAGAGATACAAGCATGATATGGATAACAGTTGGAGAAAAGTGACAAATACAGACAGCAGATAAGAGCCAACCAAACAAACAGACAATATGGCTCACAGATAAGATGGGCAAGCAAGCAAAGCAAAAAACAAACAAACAAACAAAATGAACAAAGGCAATGAGAAATAAAGAAGAAGCAAGACAGAATCAAACACGTCATAGAGTCATCAACAAATCATCGCATATAATACAGAAATAAATACTGGTTGGCAGTTTGAACTGTTAAAATATCAATAATGTTAAAGAGAGAAAAAAAGAAAAAAAAAAAAAAAAAAAAAAAAAAAAAAAAAGAACACGAATTATCATTGTGCATACACACACACACACACACACACACACACACACACACACACACACACACACACACACACACATTGACTAGATTAGATGTCATAGGTTGAAAGGCAGCTGACGTTATTGTTGCTAACTGAGGTAATCTACGACACTGACGTAAGGTATTTAAATAAAGTAACTTTGAAGGAAGAGAGTGATTGAGTGTTTGTGATATTTGGGGGGAGGGTGTTCCATAGTTGTGCACCAGAAAACGATAAACTATTTTTATATATGTCAATTCTTGGACGGATAATTTTGAATTGATTTTGTCTTGAGTTTGAGTATGATCGCACATTCTGATTAAACAAATTGAGAAGATATTGCGGAACATTCCTTTTTGATACTTTAAACATTGTGATACCTTTATTGAACATTAAGTGTGACTTTAGAGAGAGGGAGAGCGAGAGCGAGAGAGAGAGATAGCGGAGAGGGAGAGAGAGAGAGGGAGAGCGAGAGGGAGAGAGAGAGAGGGAGAGCGAGAGAGAGAGAGGGAGGAGGGAGAGCGAGAGAGAGAGAGAGGAGAGAGAGAAAGAAAGAAAGAGAAAGAGGGAGGGAGAGAGGGGCAGAGGGAAGGAGAGACAGACAGACAGACAGACAGACAAAGACAGACAGAGAGAAAAAGGCACACCCAGAGATACTAAAGACAGACGAAGACAGAAGAGAGGAACAAACACACAGAAAGACAGACAGGACAGACAGAGAGAAACACACACAGACAGAGACACACAGACAGACTGTGAGAAACAGACACCGGAGACAGAGATAGAGAGAGAAACACAAAGACACAGAAAGGGAGAGAGAAAGCGAGAGATACAGACAAACAGACAGACGGACAGAAAGCAGAGAGAGAGACAGAGAGTGAGAGAGAGAGAGAGAGAGAGAGGAGAGAGGGAGGGAGAGAGAGAAACAGACAGAAATAGACAGAGACAAACTCACAGAGAAACAAAGACATAGCTAAAGACACATACATACAGACATACATACATGTACATACATACAGACATACATACATACATACATACATACAGACAGACAGACAGACAGACAGTCAGACAGACAGTCAGACATACAGACATACATACATACAGACAGACAGACAGACAGACAGACAGACAGACAGATAGACAGTGTACCTGTCAGAGAAATGGACCACGAGTCTGACCGGACACTGCAGAACCAGAACAACGCCTGTCACAGAAGGACCTGATCAACAGCCGATGCTGAAAGACACACATCAACGTCAACATCAAGAGCAGACGACAGCCTTCAGATCCCCCCACTCACTGGCCTGCCTCGCGCTCACGAGGCCTCATGCATATTAATGAAGCAATTGTCACATGCTGTCGATAATGGCTGGCTGACATAGTTATGTTTAAGTAAGGTACAGGCCAATGCTCGTGTGAAACACTCTACGCCATTGAGTTCTTTAGGCAAGTTTGGGGTAAAAGGGGGAAACAGTCATATCAACCCTTGGTGGCAGGGTTTGTGTGTGTGTGTGTGTGTATGTGCGTGTGTGTATGTGTGTGTGTGTGTGTGTGTGTGTGTGTAGTGTGTGTGTGTATGTGTGTGTGTGTCTGTGTGTGTGTGTGTATGTGTGTGTATGTGTGTGTGTGTGTGAGTGTCTATGTGTGTGTGTGTCTGTGTGTAGTGTGTGTGTGTATGTGTGTGTGTGTGTGTGTAGTGTGTATATATATATATATATACTTTTTATTATATATGTGTGTGTGTGTGTCTGTGTGTGTGTGTAGTGTAGTGTGTATGTGTGTGTATGTCTGTGTGTGTGTGTCTGTGTGTGTGTAATAATAATAAATAATTACAATATTTATATAGCGCAAAATCTTGATAAAATCAAATCTAAGCGCTGAAGCAGACACACACGCAAGCACGCACGCACGCACTCACGCACACACACGCACGCACACACACACACACACACACACACACACACACACACACACACACACACACACACAGACACGCATGGCTATAAATGGGGAGAAAGAATAAAAGCAATAAAAGCAAGAATAAAACCAATGGAAAATTATAGAGAGCATAGCATATACAATTATATATTATAACCATGTGATTCCCTCCGAGCGGAGACAGGCTGCAGAGGAGGGGGGGGGGGGGTTGAGTGAGGTTAGGATTTTATGCGGAGGAGAAAAGGTGAGTTTTGAGAGCGGACTTGAAGGAGACAAAAGTAGGTTGCTGACGGACTGAGAGAGGAAGTTTGTTCCAGGAGAGTGGACCAGAAACAGAGAAGGCTCGTGGACCATAGGTATTGAGCTTAGTGCGTGGAAAGCGAAAAGTCAGAGGATCGGAGGCAGAGCGGAGGGTACGTGAGGGAAGATAGATCTCAAGTAGGCTTGACAGGTAATCGGGGGCTGCGTTATTGAGGCTTTTGTAGCACATGGTGTCTAGTTTGTACTGTATGCGCTTTGATACAGGGAGCCAGTGAAGTTGTGCCAGGAGAGGAGATATGTG
>JAPXFY010000034.1:39500368-39512868 GCA_030674185.1 Monoplex corrugatus
GACAATCACAGACAGCATCATTGTCCAACAACAAAGACTACGGACAATCACAGACAACATCATTGTCCAACAACAAAGACTACAGACAATCACAGACAACATCATTGTCCAACAACAAAGACTACAGACAATCACAGACAACATCATTGTCCAACAACAAAGACTACAGACAATCACAGACAACATCATTGTCCAAAAACAACAACAACAAACAACACAACAACACAACAACAACAACACAACAACAACACAAAACAACAACAACATACACACACAAACACAAACACAACATACAACAAAACATACAACAACAACACACAACACACACAACACACAACAACACAACACAACAACAACAACAACAAACATACAAAAAACATACAACATCAACAACATACAACAACAACAACAACACAAACACAACAAACAACAACAACAACATCAACACAACAACAACACACAACAACATACAACAACAACACAACATACACATACAACAACAACATACAACACACAACACAACAACAACCAACAACAACACACAACATACAACAACAACAACCAAACAACAACACAACACACATACAACAACACACACAAACACAACACATACAACAACAACAAAACACACAACAACACAACAACAACAAACAACAACATACAACAAACAACACACAACACAACATACACACAACACAACACCACAACAACACAACAACACACAACAACAACAACAACAACAACACAACAACAACAACAAACAACAACAACATACACACACAAACAACAACACATACAACACAAACACACAACACAACAACAACACCACAACATACAACAACAACCACACACACACAACAACAACAACATCAACAACAACACACAACATACAACAACAACATACAACAACAACACCACAACCACCAACCACACCACAACATACAACACAACAACAACAACAAACAACAACATACAACACACACATACAACAATAACACAACACAAAAACAACACAACAAACAACAACAACAACAACAACAACACCAACAACCAACACACAAACAACAACACAACACATACAACACAACCAACAAACCAAAATACACCAACAAACCAAACAACAACAAACAAAAACAACAACAACAACATACAACTACAACATAACAACACACAACACACAACATCAACAACAACAACAAAAAAACACAACAACAACCAACAACAACAACATACAACATACAACATACAAAAAACACAAAAAACACACAACAACACAACACAAACAACAACAACAACACAACACATACAACACAACATACAACAACAACAACAAACAACAACAAACCCCCCCCCCCCCCCCCCCCCCCCCCCCCCCCCCCCCCCCCCCCCCCCCCCCCCCCCCCCCCCCCCCCCCCCCCCCCCCCCCCCCCCCCCCCCCCCCCCCCCCCCCCCCCCCCCCCCCCCCCCCCCCCCCCCCCCCCCCCCCCCCCCCCCCCCCCCCCCCCCCCCCCCCCCCCCCCCCCCAACAACAACAACAAAACAACACAACACACAACAAAACTACACAAACAAAAACACCACACAACACACAACATACACACAACAACAACTACAACAACAACACAAACAACACAACATACAAACAACAAACACAACAAACAACACAAACAAAAAACAACAACAAACAACAAAACAACAACAACACACAACAACACAACAACAACACAAACACAACATACAAATACAACAACAAACAACACAACAAACAACAACAACAACAACATTACAACAACAAAACAAACAAACAACAACACAACAAAAACAACAAACAACAAACAACAAATACAACATACAACAACAACATACACATCAACATACAACACAACACACAACACAAAACAAAACACACAACATACAACACAACATACAACAAAACATAAAAACACACCAACAACACACAACAACATCAACAACAACAACAACACAACATACAACAACAACATACAAACACAACACACAACAACAACATACAACAACCAACACACAACATACAACAAACAAAACATACAACATACAACATACAACAACACACAACACACACATCAACAACATACAACATACAACCCCAAAACTCAACATACACATACAACAACACAACACACAACATACAACACATACAACACACAACACACAACACACAACATACAACATACAACAACAACAACAAACAACACACACAACAACAACAATACAACACTACAACATACAACAACACACAACACACAACATACAACACACAACACACAACAAACAACACACAACATACAACACACAACAACAACAACAACATACAACACAACAACTACAAACAACAAACAACATACACACCACACAACATACAACATACAACACACAACACAACAACACACAACACTACACACACAACATACAACATACAACATACAACACACACAACAACAACACTACAACAACACAACAAACACACCCAACAACAACAACACAACATACCTACACTACAAACAACAACAACAAAACTACAACTACACAAACACAACAACAAACACACAAATACAACACAATACAACATCAACAACAACATACACATACAACATAACATACACCAATCACACACTACACCAACACATACACAAACATACACATACAACATAAAACATACAACACATCCAACTACACAAACAACATCACATAACATTACATTACACACATCGCAACACAGTTTGTGTATGCATGTTATGCGCACGCGTGTGTGTGTATGTGTCTGTGCAAGTGAGTGTGTGTGTGTGTGTGTTGTGTGTGTGTGTGTGTGTGTGGTGTGTGTGTGTGGTGTGTGTAGTGTGTGTGTGTGTGTGTGAGTGTGTGTGTGTGTGTGTGTGTGTGTATGTTTGTTTGTTTGATTGTTTGTAGGGGGGGGATGGTAGACATACTGGTCCTTTATTGCCTGGATGTGGGTCTTCATGTGGGATAGTAGACACACTGGTCCTTTATCACCTGGTGTGGGTCTTCATGTGGGATAGTAGACATACTGGTCCTTTATCACCTGGTGTGGGTCTTCATTTGGGATAGTAGACATACTGGTCCTTATCTGGTGTGGGTCTTCATGTGGAATAGTAGACATACTGGTCCTTTATCGCCTGGTGTGGGTCTTCATGTGGGATAGTAGACATACTGGTCCTTATCTGTTATGGGTCTTCATGTGGGATAGTAGACATACTGGTCCTTTATCGCCTGGTGTGGGTCTTCATGTGAGATAGTAGACATACTGGTCCTTATCTGGTGTGAGTCTTCATGTGGGATAGTAGACATTCTGGTCCTTTATCGCCTGGTGTGGGTCTTCATGTGGGATAGTAGACATTCTGGTCCTTTATCGCTTGGTGTGGGTCTTCATGTAAGATAGTAGACATACTGGTCCTTATCTGGTGTGGGTCTTCGTGTGGAATAGTAGATATTCTGGTCTTTATCGCCTGGTGTGGGTCTTCATGTGGGATAGTAGACATACTGGTCCTTATCTGGTGTGGGTCTTCATGTGGGATAGTAGACATACTGGTCCTTATCTGGTGTGGGTCTTCATGTGGGATAGTAGACATACTGGTCCTTTATCGCCTGGTGTGGGTTTTATGTGGGATAGTAGACATTCTGGTCCTTTATTGCCTGGTGTGGGTCTTCATGTGGGATAGTAGACATACTGGTCCTTATCTGGTGTGGGTCTTCATGTGGGATAGTAGATATACTGGTCCTTTATTGCCTGGTGTTGGTCTTCATGTGGGATAGTAGATATACTGGTCCTTTATCGTCTGGTGTGGGTCTTCATGTGGGAGGTAGACATTCTGGTCCTTTATCGCCTGGTGTGGGTCTTCATGTGGGATAGTAGACATTCTGGTCCTTTATCGCCTGGTGTGGGTCTTCATGTGGGATAGTAGACATACTGGTCCTTTATCGCCTGGTGTGGGTCTTCATGTGGGATAGTAGATATACTGGTCCTTTATTGCCTGGTGTGGGTCTTCATGTGGGATAGTAGATATACTGGTCCGTTATCGCCTGGTGTGGGTCTTCATGTGGGATAGTAGACATTCTGGTCCTTTATCGCCTGGTGTGGGTCTTCATGTGGGATAGTAGACATACTGGTCCTTTATCGCCTGGTGTGGGTCTTCATGTGGGATAGTAGACATACTGGTCCTTTATCACCTGGTATGGGTCTTCATGTGGGATAGTAGATATACTGGTCCTTTATCGCCTGGTGTGGGTCTTCATGTGGGATAGTAGACATACTGGTCCTTTATCGCCTGGTGTGGGTCTTCATGTGGAGATAGTAGACATTCTGGTCCTTTATCGCCTGGTGTGGGTCTTCATGTGGGATAGTAGATATACTGGTCCTTTATTGCCTGGTGTGGGTCTTCATGTGGGATAGTAGACATACTGGTCCTTTATCGCCTGGTGTGGGTCTTCATGGGGATAGTAGACATTCTGGTCCTTTATTGCCTGGTGTGGGTCTTCATGTGGAATAGGAGACGTACTGGTTCTTAGCTGGTGTGGGTCTTCATGTGGGATAGTAGAATACTGGTCCTTTATTGCCTGGTGTGGGTCTTCATGTGGGATAGTAGATATACTGGTCCTTTATCGTCTGGTGTGGGTCTTCATGTGGGATAGTAGACATTCTGGTCCTTTATCGCCTGGTGTGGGTCTTCATGTGGGATAGTAGACATTCTGGTACTTTATCGCCTGGTGTGGGTCTTCATGTCGGATAGTAGACATACTGGTCCTTTATCGCATGGTGTGGGTCTTCATGTGGGATAGTAGACATTCTGGTCCTTTATTGCCTGGTGTGGGTCTTCATGTGGGATAGTAGACATACTGGTCCTTATCTGGTGTGGGTCTTCATGTGGGATAGTAGATATACTGGTCCTTTATTGGCTGGTGTGGGTCTTCATGTGGGATAGTAGATATACTGGTCCGTTATCGTCTGGTGTGGGTCTTTATGTGGGACAGTAGACATTCTGGTCCTTTATCGCATGGTGTGGGTCTTCATGTGGGATAGTAGACATTACTGGTCCTTTATCACCTGGTGTGGGTCTTCATGTGGGATAGTAGACATTCTGGTCCTTTATCGCCTGGTGTGGGTCTTCATGTGGGATAGTAGACATTCTGGTCCTTTATCGCCTGGTGTGGGTCTTCATGTGGGATAGTAGATATTCTGGTCTTTATTGCCTGGTGTGGGTCTTCATGTGGGATAGTAGACATTCTGGTCCTTTATCACCTGGTGTGGGTCTTCATGTGGGATAGTAGACATTCTGGTCCTTTATTGCCTGGTGTGGGTCTTCATGTGGGATAGTAGACATACTGGTCCTTTATCGGCTGGTGTGGGTCTTCATGTGGGATAGTAGACATACTGGTCCTTTATCACCTGGTGTGGGTCTTCATGTGGGATAGTAGACATTATGGTCCTTTACTGCCTGGTGTGGGTCTTCATGTGGGATAGTAGACATTCTGGTGCTTTATCACCTTGTGTGGGTCTTCATGTGGGATAGTAGACATTCTGGTCCTTTATTGCCTGGTGTGGGTCTTCATGTGGGATAGTAGACATGCTGGTCCTTTATCGCCTGGTGTGGGTCTTCATGTTGGATAGTAGACATTCTGGTCTTTATTGCCTGGTGTGGGTCTTCATGTGGGATAGTAGACATACTGGTCCTTTATCGCCTGGTGTGGGTCTTCATGTGGGATAGTAGACATACTGGTCCTTTATCGCCTGGTGTGGTCTTCATGTGGGATAGTAGACATTCTGGTCCTTAATCACTGGTGTGGGTCTTCATGTGGGATAGTAGACATGTTGGTCCTTTATCGCTGGTGTGGGTCTTCATGTGGGATAGTAGACATTCTGGTCCTTTATCGCTGGTGTGGGTCTTTATGTGGGATAGTAGACATTCTGGTCCTTTATCGCTGGTGTGGGTCTTCATGTGGGATAGTAGACATTCTGGTCCTTTATCGCCTGGTGTGGGTCTTCATGTGGGATTGTAGACATACTGGTTTTTTATCACCTGGTGTGGGTCTTCATGTGGGATAGGAGACATTCTGGTCCTTTATCGCCTGGTGTGGGTCTTTATGTGGGATAGTAGACATACTGGTCTTTATCGCCTGGTGTGGGTCTTCATGTGGGATAGTAGACATACTGGTCCTTTATCGCCTGGTGTGGGTCTTCATGTGGGACAGTAGATACATGGTCCTTTATCCCTGGTGTGGGTCTTCATGTGGGATAGTAGACATACTGGTCCTTTATCGCCTGGTGTGGGTCTTCATGTGGGATAGTAGACATACTGGTCCTTTATCGCCTGGTGTGGGTCTTTATGTGGGATAGTAGACATTTGGTCCTTTATCACCTGGTGTGGGTCTTCATGTGGGATAGTAGACATTCTGGTCCTTTATCGCCTGGTGTGGGTCTTTATGTGGGATAGTAGACATACTGGTCCTTTATCGCCTGATGTGGGTCTTCATGTGGGATAGTAGACATACTGGTCCTTTATCGCCTGGTGTGGGTCTTCATGTGGGATAGTAGGTATACTGGTCCTTTATCGCCTGGTGTGGGTCTTCATGTGGGATAGTAGACATACTGGTCCTTTATTGCCTGGTGTGGGTCTTCATGTGGTATAGTGACATACTGGTCCTTTATCATCTGGTGTGGGTCTTCATGTGGGATAGTAGACATTCTGGTCCTTTATCGCCTGGTGTGGGTCTTCATGTGGGATAGTAGATATATGGTCCTTTATTGCCTGGTGTGGGTCTTCATGTGGGATAGTAGACATACTGGTCCTTTATCGCCTGGTGTGGGTCTTCATGTGGGATAGTAGACATACTGGTCCTTTATCCCTGGTGTGGGTCTTCATGTGGGATAGTAGACATACTGGTCCTTATCTGGTGTGGGTCTTCATGTGGGATAGTAGAATATCTGGTCTTTATCGCCTGGTGTGGGTCTTCATGTGGGATAGTAGACATACTGGTCCTTTATCGCCTGGTGTGGGTCTTCATGTGGGATAGTAGACATACTGGTCCTTTATTGCCTGGTGTGGGTCTTCATGTGGTATAGTCGACATACTGGTCCTTTATCCTGGTGTGGGTCTTCATGTGGGATAGTAGAATTCTGGTCCTTTATCGCCTGGTGTGGGTCTTCATGTGGGATAGTAGATATTCTGGTCCTTTATCGCCTGGTGTGGGTCTTCATGTGGGATAGTAGACATTCTGGTCCTTTATTGCCTGGTGTGGGTCTTCATGTGGGATAGTAGACATTCTGGTCCTTTATCACCTGGTGTGGGTCTTCATGTGGGATAGTAGACATTCTGGTCCTTTATCGCCTGGTGTGGGTCTTCATGTGGGATAGTAGACATACTGGTCCTTTATTGCCTGGTGTGGGTCTTAATGTGGGATAGTAGACATACTGATCCTTTATCGTCTGGTGTGGGTCTTCATGTGGGATAGTAGACATACTGGTCCTTTATCGCCTGGTGTGGGTCTTCATGTGGGATAGTAGACATTCTGGTCCTTTATCGCCTGGTGTGGGTCTTCATGTGGGATAGTAGACATACTGGTCCTTTATCGCCTGGTGTGGGTCTTCATGTGGGATAGTAGACATACTGGTCCTTTATCGCCTGGTGTGGGTCTTCATGTGGGATAGTAGACATACTGGTCCTTTATCGCCTGGTGTGGGTCTTCATGTGGGATAGTAGACATTCTGGTCCTTTATCGCCTGGTGTGGGTCTTCATGTGGGATAGTAGACATACTGGTCCTTTATCACCTGGTGTGGGTCTTCATGTGGGATAGTAGATATTCTGGTCCTTTATCGCCTGGTGTGGGTCTTCATGTGGGATAGTAGACATACTGGTCCTTTATCACCTGGTGTGGGTCTTCATGTGGGATAGTAGACATACTGGTCCTTTATCGCCTGGTGTGGGTCTTCATGTGGGATACAGGACCAGTCGTGACAGACACAAGTTGTTTCCTTTGTATTGCATGCCAAAGTGTTCCTCGATCTTGGGGTCCCACATCTGCCAATTCCTCTTCTGTTGGGTAGGAGCTCACATATGACTGTGCCCTGTGTGCACTGCTGTTACCAGCTTACTGTGTTGAGGGCAATGTCTTCCCTGTTGGTGGTGTTGATGCCACAGCTGATGGGATAGTAGACATACTGGTCCTTTATTGCCTGGTGTGGGTCTTCATGTGGGATAGTAGACATGCTGGTCCTTTATTGCCTGGTGTGGGTCTTCATGTGGGATAGTCGACATACTGGTCCTTTATCATCTGGTGTGGGTCTTCATGTGGGATAGTAGACATTCTGGTCCTTTATCGCCTGGTGTGGGTCTTCATGTGGGATAGTAGACATTCTGGTCCTTTATCGCCTGGTGTGGGTCTTCATGTGGGATAGTAGATATTCTGGTCTTTATTGCCTGGTGTGGGTCTTCATGTGGGATAGTAGACATTCTGGTCCTTTATCACCTGGTGTGGGTCTTCATGTGGAATAGTAGACATTCTGGTCCTTTATTGCCTGGTGTGGGTCTTCATGTGGGATAGTAGACATACTGGTCCTTTATCGCCTGGTGTGGGTCTTCATGTGGGATAGTAGACATACTGGTCCTTTATCGCCTGGTGTGAGTCTTCATGTGGGATAGTAGACATTCTGGTCCTTTATCACCTGGTGTGGGTCTTCATGTGGGATAGTAGACATGTTGGTCCTTTATCGCCTGGTGTGGGTCTTCATGTGGGATAGTAGACATTCTGGTCCTTTATCGCCTGGTGTGGGTCTTTATGTGGGATAGTAGACATTCTGGTCCTTTATCGCCTGGTGTGGGTCTTCATGTGGGATAGTAGACATTCTGGTCCTTTATCGCCTGGTGTGGGTCTTCATGTGGGATTGTAGACATACTGGTTTTTTATCACCTGGTGTGGGTCTTCATGTGGGATAGGAGACATTCTGGTCCTTTATCGCCTGGTGTGGGTCTTTATGTGGGATAGTAGACATACTGGTCCTTTATCGCCTGGTGTGGGTCTTCATGTGGGATAGTAGACATACTGGTCCTTTATCGCCTGGTGTGGGTCTTCATGTGGGATAGTAGATACACTGGTCCTTTATCACCTGGTGTGGGTCTTCATGTGGGATAGTAGACATACTGGTCCTTTATCGCCTGGTGTGGGTCTTCATGTGGGATAGTAGACATACTGGTCCTTTATCACCTGGTGTGGGTCTTTATGTGGGATAGTAGACATTCTGGTCCTTTATCACCTGGTGTGGGTCTTCATGTGGGATAGTAGACATTCTGGTCCTTTATCGCCTGGTGTGGGTCTTTATGTGGGATAGTAGACATACTGGTCCTTTATCGCCTGATGTGGGTCTTCATGTGGGATAGTAGACATACTGGTCCTTTATCGCCTGGTGTGGGTCTTCATGTGGGATAGTAGGTATACTGGTCCTTTATCGCCTGGTGTGGGTCTTCATGTGGGATAGTAGACATACTGGTCCTTTATTGCCTGGTGTGGGTCTTCATGTGGTATAGTCGACATACTGGTCCTTTATCATCTGGTGTGGGTCTTCATGTGGGATAGTAGACATTCTGGTCCTTTATCGCCTGGTGTGGGTCTTCATGTGGGATAGTAGATATACTGGTCCTTTATTGCCTGGTGTGGGTCTTCATGTGGGATAGTAGACATACTGGTCCTTTATCGCCTGGTGTGGGTCTTCATGTGGGATAGTAGACATACTGGTCCTTTATCACCTGGTGTGGGTCTTCATGTGGTATAGTAGACATACTGGTCCTTTATTGCCTGGTGTGGGTCTTCATGTGGGATAGTAGACATACTGGTCCTTTATCGCCTGGTGTGGGTCTTCATGTGGGATAGTAGACATACTGGTCCTTTATCCTGGTGTGGGTCTTCATGTGGGATAGTTGACATACTGGTCCTTTATCGCCTGGTGTGGGTCTTCATGTGGGATAGAAGACATACTGGTCCTTTATCGTCTGGTGTGGGTCTTCATGTGGGATAGTAGACATTCTGGTCCTTTATCACCTGGTGTGGGTCTTCAAGTGGGATAGTAGACATACTGGTCCTTTATCACCTGGTGTGGGTCTTCATGTGGGATAGTAGACATACTGGTCCTTATATCACCTGGTGTGGGTCTTCTTGTGGGATAGTAGACATACTGGTCCTTTATTGCCTGGTGTGGGTCTTCATGTGGGATAGTAGATATTCTGGTCCTTTATCGTCTGGTGTGGGTCTTCATGTGGGATAGTAGACATACTGGTCCTTTATTGCCTGGTGTGGGTCTTAATGTGGGATAGTAGACATACTGATCCTTTATCGTCTGGTGTGGGTCTTCATGTGGGATAGTAGACATACTGGTCCTTTATCGCCTGGTGTGGGTGTTCATGTGGGATAGTAGACATTCTGGTCCTTTATCGCCTGGTGTGGGTCTTCATGTGGGATAGTAGACATACTGGTCCTTTATCGCCTGGTGTGGGTCTTCATGTGGGATAGTAGACATACTGGTCCTTTATCGCCTGGTGTGGGTCTTCATGTGGGATAGTAGACATACTGGTCCTTTATCGCCTGGTGTGGGTCTTCATGTGGGATAGTAGACATTCTGGTCCTTTATCGCCTGGTGTGGGTCTTCATGTGGGATAGTAGACATACTGGTCCTTTATCACCTGGTGTGGGTCTTCATGTGGGATAGTAGATATTCTGGTCCTTTATCGCCTGGTGTGGGTCTTCATGTGGGATAGTAGACATACTGGTCCTTTATCACCTGGTGTGGGTCTTCATGTGGGATAGTAGACATACTGGTCCTTTATCGCCTGGTGTGGGTCTTCATGTGGGATACAGGACCAGTCGTGACAGACACAAGTTGTTTCCTTTGTATTGCATGACAAAGTGTTCCTCGATCTTGGGGTCCCACATCTGCCAATTCCTCTTCTGTTGGGTAGGAGCTCACATATGACTGTGCCCTGTGTGCACTGCTGTTACCAGCTTACTGTGTTGAGGGCAATGTCTTCCCTGTTGGTGGTGTTGATGCCACAGCTGATGAGGTTGGCCTTCAGAGTGTCCTTGTATCGATTTATTGACCTTCCTGTTACATGGTACCTTTAAACCCAAGTGTGACTGCCCGCGTTCAAGCAAACAGGAACTAGAAAAATAAACCCCGGTAAAGGAATAAGAACGCATATTCAATAGAGAGACAGACGCAAATTTTCGGTCAACTCGCCTTTGTCCAGCGTAAGATCACAAACAAACAAACAAACACCAGATACAAAAATTTGGAGAAAAAGACTGAAACTTTCCTGCTGCTCTGTCTAGTGTGAGAAAAAGAATAAACTGACTTAAATAACACATAATGTGTTTTTGAGTAAATTTGATGTCAGAGCGAAAGTGAAATAAATTCTGCAATTTGAAAATGGTCATGCCATATAAATATTATTTTATCCTGAAGAGGACCCAGGGCTAAAATTAAAACAATGATGCACAAGGATAGTGTCTGGAATGTAAAGGATCCTACTATTAAATAATGCACAAGAGAAAACACAACCATATGATCGGCTGAATGGGAAAACAAAAAATCTAGAGGTATGGCTGATGTAAGTGGATCGTGCCTAGTGCAACGAATCCGGTCTGACCTTGGAATAGGAAGAAAAACATCCTAAACCAACAGCCAAGGGGCTGAAGGGAAAACACATTATGATGTCATTTTAGTCAGTTTATTCTTTTTTACACACTGGACGAAGCAGCAGGGAAGTTTTAGACTTTTTCTCCTAATTTTTGTATCTGGTGTTTGTTTGTTTGTGATCTTACGCTTGACGAAGGCCAGTTGGCCGAATATTTGCACTTGTCTTCTCTGGTTGTATTAAATACGCCTTCTGATTTTTTTTTCGTATTTTTTCTGGCTCCATGATGTCTTTGCTTTTAACTCTTTGTGCAGAAAGCTGGTGGATAGAGTGAGGGAGTCAAAGGGTTAAGTTTTTGCTTTGCTAGCATGGTTGACAATGCAGGATGCTGGTGGACAGGGTGCGGTGGTTAAATGTTTAACCGACAAAAAGCTTTGAAAGACAAACCTCCTCGTATGTTTGCATTTCGTATTTCATAAAAGTACCATAGTGATTAAGGTGACAAATTTAATTAGACTGTCCCACAATATCGTTTTAACTTAGACTGTCCCACAATATCGTTTAGACTGTCCCACAATATCGTTTAGACTGTCCCAAAATATCGTTTTAACTTAGACTGTCCCACAATATCGTTTAGACTGTCCCACAATATCGTTTAGACTGTCCCAAAATATCGTTTTAACTTAGACTGTCCACAATATCGTTTTAACTTAGACTGTCCCACAATATCGTTTTAACTTAGACTGTCCCACAATATGTTTTAACTTTAGACTGTCCCACAATATCGTTTTAACTTAGACTGTCCCACAATATCGTTTTAACTTAGA
>JAPXFY010000034.1:39517868-39520368 GCA_030674185.1 Monoplex corrugatus
ACATGTAATCAGTTTATGTGACATACAATCCAGTTTATGTGACATGTAATCAGTTTATGTGTCATGCAATCCAGTTTATGTGACATGTAATCAGTTTATGTGACATGTAATCAGTTTATGTGACATGTAATCAGTTTATGTGTCATGTAATCAGTTTATGTGACATGTAATCAGTTTATGTGACATGTAATCAGTTTATGTGACATGTAATCAGTTTATGTGACATGTAATCAGTTTATGTGACATGTAATCAGTTTATGTGACATGTAATCAGTTTATGTGACATGTAATCAGTTTATGTGACATGTAATCCAGTTTATGTGACATGTAATCCAGTTTATGTGACATGTAATCCAGTTTATATGACAGGTAATCCAGTTTATGTGACATACACTCCAGTTTATGTGACATGTAATCCAGTTTATGTGACATGTAATCCAGTTTATGTGACATACAATCCAGTTTATGTGACATGTAATCCAGTTTATGTGACATACAATCCATTCTATGTGACATACAATCCAGTTTATGTGACATGTAATCCAGTTTATGTGACATGTAATCCAGTTTATGTGACATACAATCCAGTTTATGTGACATACAATCCAGTTTATGTGACATACAATCCAGTTTATGTGACATACAATCCATTCTATGTGACATACAATCCAGTTTATGTGACATGTAATCCAGTTTATGTGACATGTAATCCAGTTTATGTGACATACAATCCAGTTTATGTGACATACAATCCAGTTTATGTGACATACAATCCAGTTTATGTGACATACAATCCATTCTATGTGACATACAATCCAGTTTATGTGACATGTAATCCAGTTTATGCGTCATACAATCCAGTTTATGCGACATACAATCCAGTTTATGCGACATACAATCCAGTTTATGCGACATACAATCCAGTTTATGTGACATGTAATCCAGTTTATGCGTCATACAATCCAGTTTATGTGACATACAATCCAGTTTATGCGACATGTAATCAGTTTATGTGACATACAATCCAGTTTATGTGACATGTAATCAGTTTATGTGCATGCAATCCAGTTTATGTGACATACACTCCAGTTTATGTGACATGTAATCCAGTTTATGTGACATACAATCCAGTTTTTGTGACATGTAATCCAGTTTATGTGACATGTAATCAGTTTATGTGACATGTAATCAGTTTATGTGACATGTAATCAGTTTATGTGACATGTAATCCAGTTTATGTGACATACAATCCAGTTTATGTGACATGTAATCCAGTTTATGTGTCATGCAATCAGTTTATGTGACATGTAATCAGTTTATGTGACATGTAATCAGTTTATGTGACATACACTCCAGTTTTATGTGACATGTAATCCAGTTTATGTGACATACAATCCAGTTTTATGTGACATGTAATCCAGTTTATGTGACATGTAATCCAGTTTATGTGACATGTAATCAGTTTATGTGACATGTAATCCAGTTTATGTGACATGTAATCCAGTTTATGTGACATGTAATCCAGTTTATGTGACATGTAATCAGTTTATGTGACATGTAATCCAGTTTATGTGACATGTAATCCAGTTTATGTGACATGTAATCCAGTTTATGTGACATGTAATCCAGTTTATGTGACATGTAATCCAGTTTATGTGACATGTAATCCAGTTTATGTGACATGTAATCAGTTTATGTGACATGTAATCCAGTTTATGTGACATGTAATCAGTTTATGTGACATGTAATCAGTTTATGTGACATGTAATCAGTTTATGGACATGTAATCCAGTTTATGTGACATGTAATCCAGTTTATGTGACATGTAATCCAGTTTATGTGACATGTAATCAGTTTATGTGACATGTAATCCAGTTTATGTGACATGTAATCCAGTTTATGTGACATGTAATCCAGTTTATGTGACATGTAATCCAGTTTATGTGACATGTAATCCAGTTTATGTGACATGTAATCCAGTTTATGTGACATGTAATCAGTTTATGTGACATGTAATCCAGTTTATGTGACATGTAATTCAGTTTATATCATATGTACCATACTAATTGACGTCATGGCCAAAACAAGAACTAGCAACACATTGAACAGTTTTGTGTATGGTTACATGTTGTTCCAGTCTATGTATGTGTGTTTGTATGTGTGTTTGTATGTGTGTTTGTATGTGTGTTTGTATGTGTGTTTGTATGTGTGAGTCTGTTATGTGCATGTGTATCTATCCTGTTATCACAGCCTCTGTATGGTTATGTATAATCTACCTTAATAGAAAGCAAAGGTAAGGGGCTGGAACTAAACAGCAGGAAGACTGAAGTCATGGTGATCAGTAAAAAACATAAAATCCCCTCATGCAAAATAACAGCAAATGGCACAACCTTGACACAGGTTGATAAATTCAAATACCTGGGAACGGTCATTTCATCAGACGGCAGATGCACATCGGAAATAGCTGGCAGAATCGGCCAAGCCAAAACAGCATTCAAGA
>JAPXFY010000034.1:39535368-39542868 GCA_030674185.1 Monoplex corrugatus
CATCCTAAACCAACAGCCAAGGGGCTGAAGGGAAAACCGGAGTCCCCGGAGAAAAAAAAACCCTTAGTCAGACGCGGCTGGGCCTGTCTTGTGAAAGCAGAATTCAAACAGATTGAATTTAAAATAAAAATAAAAATAAAAATAAAAAGGCATATGTGCAGCCGCAAAGCCAAAACCTCACTGGGATGGGAACATGGTGATAATATGGTCTATTTCAGTAAATCATCATCCAGATAACACATACATGGACTCTCAAGGGCACGTTAAAAGAAGACAATAGTATGCATAAAATCATCCAAGCAGTATAAACATGAACTATACATGAGGGACAAGAAATGTTATACCTAGACATTCGAGCGAATACACACGCACACACATACACACCAAGGTAAAAAGTACATGCACACAGAGCCATGTCCAGATAAAAGTACATGAAGTGGCATGATACTGAATTCTGTTGAAATCTTTGTTTGTTTGGTTGGATTTAAAAAAAAATCTTTTGAAATGTATGCTTGTGTTACCGTGGTGTTTGTTTTGGTGTGCCTGAGAGAGAGAGAGAGAGAGAGAGAGAGAGAGAGAGAGAGAGAGAGACAGAGACAGAGAGAGAGAGAGAGAGAGAGAGAGTGCGTGAGAGAGAGAGAGAGAGAAAGAGGGAACTCAGAACTCAGAATTTTTTAATGTACATCGGCCTTAGGCCACAATACAATAGTCGGTGGGAGGGAGGGGGGGGGGGAGATAGGATTTTTGTGGATTACACCAATATTGCAATGCGTATGATTGCGTCGTCGAACATTGACACTTTCCGCGCTTTCCTCAGTTGAATACTTCGTTGGTGTAACAGTCAACAGATCTTTCTTTTGCTGACTAAATCTAACATTTAATGAAGTAATACACTAAATAGTACTTGATTATAATTAAGCTTCATCAGTGCATTAAGGCTTCAAACAAGTCATAAAGATATTTAATACATATACATATATCGTTCCATTCCTCCATCTACTGATCAAGCAATTAGTCTCTCTGTATAGCCAACAGCCGGTCAAGTAATACAATCATCACACAATCAACAAATAATTGGTAAATCACCTTGCTTGTGAAACATACTTCACTTTATCCATCTAATCAAACAAATACTTAGTACATTCAGTGTACCGTGGCAACGGTAATCAATCAATCAATCAACTGCCATTCTATCATTTAATTAGCCATCTGAATCCGATCAGTTAAAATACTGAACCGTTTCTCTGCCAGTTAAGTTTGTCGCCTAATACAATTACTCATCTATAAACCAAACTAGTTAGCGAGTCACCGAACAATTTGATCAGTTTCATATAAATCATTTTCCCGATCAGTAATTAGTTAGCAACCAATCAATGGATCAATCATTCAGTCAGTGCATCCATCAATCAATCAATGAATTGATCAAACAATCAGTTAAACAGACAATCAATGAATCATCAATTTACCAAATATTTGTAAAACAAGTATCAATAAACAATTCGATTTTTCAAAATTATCTTTACCCCCGCGTTTTTGTGCATAATTTACAGTCTGTACACAGTTTATATCGAAATGACTACAAAAATATAATGGAACAAGCGTTAATAGTTTTACCATTTATTATACCTATACAGCATTGTATAATTACTAATGTAATACAGTAATATAGTACTGGTGATGACTTATTTTCGTTAGTTTATTCATTCATGATTTTTTTGCGTCTGTTGATGGCATGAAAAACAAATCTGGACACATTGTATCTATGATGAGAATTTTCTGCTTTGAGCAGTAGATAAAGTGGCATTCTAGCTGAATCTTTGAGGAATTTTACTCTAATATCTGTATAAGTGGGACAGTCATATATGAGGTGATATTCATTTTCGATATGAGTTTTGCAAAACGGGCATGCCCTTTTGTGAATACTCTCACTATAACGATGTGAATTGTTATTCAGCGGTAGTACATCAAATCTTAGTTGTGTGATTGCCACTCTGAGACAGTATGTATCCATGTCAGAAATATATTTTTCTTTTTCAAAAATTGTTTTGAATGATCTATAGCACTCATATCTGTCACCATCTCTAATAATGCTAGTGCATTCTTGGATAAACAGATCGACAAGTCTTTGTCTGAATATGTTTAAAAATAGTTTTACATCCCCAACTCCCTGTTGCAGCCATACAATGTTGAAACCTGTATCACACAGGATTTTTCTTACCTCTGATGCCCAACAATCCTTTCCATTTCTATCTAATTCCAGAAGCATTTCGTAAGCTTTATGCGGAAATCTTTCGGCACTCATTTGTAGCAATTTAAACCAATATCTTAAGCATGCGACCACAGAGTTAACGAATAATGGATATCTTCCCAGATCAGCGTACACCTCTTGTTTGGTGTCTTAACAGGCACGCCTAAAAATCTTTTGCACGCCATCATATGTACCTTTTCTATGTGTTCCATTCGTTTTAATCCCCATACTTCTGACGCGTACAACAGAATGGGTTGTACCTTTGCGTCAAATATTTTAAAGAAAGTATCCATTGTCATTTCCTTGAATTTTTGGAGAACCCTATTTAGCTGTATGACAGATTTCTTCCCCTAGTTGCTAAATGTGCAGTACCTTTTATGACACTTACCATTGTCGTGAAATTAAAACCTAAATAGCAATAATTATTCACAACTTCCAACTTATTTTCTTCATATGACCATTTTTTCACGTTTTCCGAGGAACCCTCCTTTTCTAAACACCATGACCTTCGTTTTGTCAATATTTACTTTTAATTTCATGTTGTTACAACACGTACTTAAAACGTTCAGCTGATTCTGTAAACCATTTGGTGTAGTTGAGAAAAGTACCACATCATCTGCAAAGAGTAAAACAAATATTTCCAACATCCCAGGTAGTAATTGGATGCCATGTTTTCCTTTATCACCCATACAATTTGCTAACTGATTTATAAATATCGAAAACAATGTAGGACTCAAGACACAACCTTGTCTTACTCCAACCGGACATTGAAACATCTCTGAAAATTTATCGTTAACTCGGATACATGACACCAATGACTTGTACATTGCCATTAATGATGCGAGAAATTTCCCTTTAACACCCTCCTTTCTAATACAATGTAGGAGTTTATCATGTCTGACCGAATCGAAAGCCTTTTTAAAGTTAACAAAAGCAACATATAATTTCATCCCTTTCTTGTGCATGCATTTCTGAATGATAGCATGTAGTGTGAATATATGATCAACAGTTGAGTATCTATTACGAAAACCTGCCTGGCTCTCTGAGATCAAATTATTAGCTTCTAACCAGGTGTATAATCTCTTGTTCAGTATTGTTGTGTAACATTTAGATATCATGCTTAATAAAGATATACCTCTATAATTATCTGCATTTTCAGGATCCCCTTTCTTGAAAATGGGGATGATAATGGCTTTGGACCACTCTTTTGGATAAATCCCCGAGTCAAAAATTATTTTGAACAGTTTTGTTAGAAAAGCTATGACATCGTTTCCCCTATTTTTTAACATTTCAGCTGAAACGCTGTCAATTCCGCTTGCTTTACCAGTCTTAAGTTTACCAACTGCTCGTTTAACCTCTTCTTCAGATATATCTCTATTTAGAGTATGCTCCCTTTCCTCAGATAGATCTACCTCAATATCACAATGTTCACCAACATGTCCCCCATAATTTTGAAAAATATTCTTGAAGTGCTCGAACCAGACATTTATATCAATATCATTTGAGACTTTGTCTTTGTTTCCAAACCCATACTTCTCAGCAGTTTCCAGAACTGTGATGAATTAGTCATTTCTAGGGTTAGCGAATCTGCTTTCTGTTTCCTAAATGCTTGTCTCTTTGTCTTTAGTAAACGTCTGTACGTTTTCCTCTCTTCCACATATGAAATTCTATCTTCTTCCTTCCTAGTTTTCCTAAAATAATTTAGTTTACGCCTTGTTTCTTTTTTTGCTTGCTGACAGTCCTTGCCAAACCATTCTGATCTTTTGTTCCAGTAAACTTTATACGTTTTATACATACAGGCACTGGCATCTTTCAGACATTGTACAAAAGTATTCAAACCACTATCCACATCGCAATGTAGAGTGTTTGTGGCCAAAATAAGTCTGTCTTGAATATCACTGCTTTTCAAAGTTTTGTGGAACTCGGCTTCCAGTTCATGTTTCCAAATAAATTTCTCACAAACCTCGTTTTTGGGTTGACTTGTTTTACCATGACCAGCCTCAACGACATCATTTTTAATTTCAACCATCATAACAACTGGTAGGTGATCAGAATCCATCATGTTTCTCAACAATTGATTTGATGTGTATAGATGAAAACAAATCAATGGAAGTAATGAAATAGTCTACTGTGCTAGTCCCAGAGGACGCAATATATGTACATCCATCGTCAAAATCCGTTTCACGCAATCCGTTTAAAATCATACATTCAAACATATTACATAACTCAATCAGCTGACAACCAAATTTATTTGTGTTTTTGTCCTGTGAAATTCTGGGAAATCTGTTCTCGGTATAAACATTCACATCGAAATCATCGACCTCTCCACTAAAACTGTAATTAGTATTCGCTGTTCTCGCGTTTAGATCCCCATTTACCAATAGAAAAGAATCACCACACAAGTCATATAGATCTAAAATGCATTGCTCCAGCACTTCAATACCATATGCACCTTCCTGGCTATTCCAATAGACAGAATCACACGGAGGAAGATATGTACAAATCCACAGTATGTTTCTGTCTACAGAAAACAGGTCTTTGTGGATTTTTATAGCTAAAGTGTTTTCAGTTTCTATTGGGATTTGCTCAACAAAACGAGAATATGATTTCCTTACCATTGCGATAACACCCCCAGAATATCTCCCTTGAGAGACAGCTTCTTGGCTTTAGACGTGAACACTACAAAGTCACTGAAAAGTGGTGATTCAAAGTCAGTTGCAACAAATGTTTCTGTCAAACATATAAAGTCATAAGTGAGAAGAAAATTGGCAAAATCATTATTTTCTAGTTTTTCCAAAAGGCCATTTACATAATAATTAAGGAAACTAACATGTAATTTATTTGCAGTATTTACACGCAAAGTACATTTTGATTCCGATGGTGGTGTTGTGTTCTGATTCCAAATATAACTGTCGTCGCCTGTGGCAAATCGTACAGGTCTACCTGATATTGTGGCCCGGCCGATATCCTATCTGTTAGTACCTGAGGCCTCACTCACACTGGTTTGGTCTTAGAAGATTGGGACCTGCTTCTTGTTTTTGGCAGATCTTTAGCCTGCGTTTTCTTAAACGAATCAGTAATTTTGCTCTGACTGCTAGACCTTGGTGGAGCATGGCCACTGCTCTTACCGTCTATCCGTGTGTGGGAGGCAGCACGTCTAGGTCGCAGAGCATGGTGACAGAAGGTGTCTGTATGCTCTGGTTTGTGTCTAGATCATCAGAATCTAGAACTAGATTGTCAGCATGCGAGTCTGACAAGCTTTTGGCGTTCGCGTTTTGTGTTATTGTGTGTGTATCATTTAATGCTTGATCTGAGGTGTGTGCCACAACGTTAGTGTGATCAACTGACTTTGTTCTGACACTGAGCACAGTGACCTCATCGGTACTCACATTCTCAGTATTAATTTTACCCGATTCTTTGGTCGCTTCACATACATCTTCAGCTAGGACCTCACCCATATTTTCCATTTCCGCATCACGATACAGGTGTCTTTGTCACTGACATAGGTGTGATCGTCACTTTGATTACTAGGCTGGATTTCGTGGACGTCACTGTTTGTGTCATGGCTGACTTCCTCACAAGGGTCATCATGTGGGGGAGGGGCCACTGAGTCCATACTTTTGCAAGTGTCATAAGTACATGGGCCATCACATGCGGAAGGGGCCACTGGGTCTTTCCTGCATCGTTCAACGTGAGGACAAGAGTCATCATTTGGGGAAGGGTTCACCGAGTCTATCCTGCTACGTCTGGTGTCGTGGCGTGGGGAAGGGGCAACCGTCTGCTCTATATCCCGCTGATGTCCATACATCCGTTTGGCACTGACTCTGTTTGATTTAGATGGAACTGAATGATCCCTGCCAGTGTTTTCTTTCAGGAAGACAAACCTTCTGTGGTTTGACGTTGGTCGTCTGGTCACCTCGCTATATGAGTATGGACCAGGGACTAGTGGTCTGGAATTACTCCTGTCACAATCCAGGCGTTCAGAGCTTTTATATTTCTTCCTCTGGTCTCCTCTGTGTGCGCCCTGACGACGTGGACAGCTCCTACATCAGCATGATCTCTGCTGGATCTGTGCGGATTCCTGGTGGTCTCATAGTGGTATTGTTGGTCTTTTGTGTAAGATTGTCCTGTCTCCCAGTGGTCCAGGTTGTCTTCATGCATAGAAACTGTGTGACGCCTTATGCTCTGGTTTCTGTGGTGACGTCCAAATTTGTTCTTTGAAGATGTTCATTTCTTTTGCCATCATGCATAAATTGTCTGTTGTCCTGAACATGTGGCCAATGTTCGTCAAGGTGGGGGGCAGCTGAAGGGTAGTCATGACCGTTGTCATAGTCGTAATATGATTTTTGTCTGTCCCTCACACGCAGTTTTCCGTTGTAATGTATGCGATTTTACCACGCCCACGATGAAACTCGACCATTTGCCTCTGCCGCAAGGTGAGGTCAGACGCAACTTTGATCCCGCTTTCCCTGAGGTTATCTCTGAGTTCTCTGTTTCCTAAAACAGCCATTTTGTCCGTCCACCGGCAGAACTGAACTAAAATGGGACGGGGATTGCTACCAGAGGTACGAGGTTTTCCAAGTCTGACTGCACTTGCAATGTCTTCTTGATGACAATTGGGTTTGGTTGCATGGTTATTCAAGATGTCTGTGATTATCTCAGTAGTAGCGTAACTGTCCTCCCAAGTATACTCTTCCACATTGATGAACAACACGTTGCACCTCTTGACATCTTGATCCGTGGACTCTAGCTTTCCTTCCAGATTATCCAGTCTGTCCGTGATTGTTGTGTTGAATTCTCTGAGGTCATCTATTTCTTCTTTATTTGTTTGGACACATTCCTTTAGGTTACGATCATCCTCAAAGAACTGTGACAAGTTATCCTCTAAAGCACTGAACTTGTCGTCCACGAGTCTCTTGATTGTGGCTGCGTGCGAATGTTGCCCATGCTGGATTTGTGTAAATCTCCAGTCTATCAGCTGCATTATACTGGCATCTGGTGTTGTATACCCGTGTTGAGCCATGATCGCTGTCTACACCAAGGACTTTTACGAACGCCGGGGAAAAAACAATAACGCGCGTGTCTGTGGGTATGCGTGCACGCGCACAATTCTGTGTCAGTATGAAGTACACAACTTGGACATATCTGGTGTTTTCCAGCGAAAAATTCAATCAGGAGTCATTCCTCTGTTCCCTTGTAATGGTGACCTTCTTCTTAGACATACACAGCTGAGATGTAAGCTGCTTAATTTA
>JAPXFY010000034.1:39552868-39590368 GCA_030674185.1 Monoplex corrugatus
CTGGGCTGTAAGCAATATGAACTGAACTGAACAGTTGGCTGGGCTAACGGGTTTTTTTGACGTGGTGTTGGCCCTGATATGGCTGTAGTAGTCTGCTGGGCTGTAAGCAATATGAACTGAACTGAACAGTTGGCTGGGCTAACGGGTTTTTTGACGTGGTGTTGGCCCGATATGGCTGTAGTAGTCTGCTGGGCTGTAAGCAATATGAACTGAACTGAACAGTTGGCTGGGCTTTCAACAATAACTCGAAATGGAAAAATTCCGATCAAAAGACTTGTTTACATTTCCGCACAGCAGCGGTGTGAATTGGACGGTATGATATTCGAATATTGTCGTATTCTCACTGTTCCAAAGGCGAGATCATTAATATTTGAATTATGCATACAGAACATCAAGGTGTTTTAAACAGTTTTTGCTTTTCCCCCCCTGTTTTGCCTCAATTTTTTGAGGCATGCAAGATACTGGTGTGGTTCATATATGTAGTGATTTTAGAAAGTCGGGGCAAATGTACCCAACAAGTGAAGTGTCACTTTTAGTGTGGACACAAACACAGCTGGCCAATACTGTTTGTGATGTAAAGTGACAAGACAGTGCAAAACATTTGACACATAAACACACTGCCAGTGATAGTAGCAGCAGCAGTATTTGTATTTAATAGCAGTGGTGGTGGTAGTTGTAGTGCTAGCAGTAGCAGTATCTGTATCAATAATTTAATAGCAGTGGTGGTGGTAGTTGTAGTGCTAGCAGTAGCAGTATCTGTATCAATTTAATAGCAGTGGTGGTGGTAGTTGTAGTGCTAGCAGTAGCAGTAGATTCTTGTTTGCTTGAAACTGTACGAAAGTTTACACGTAAGTGAAGTTACTCATTTGAGTTATTAAATTACAATGTCTAATTTCGATTTTCTGTGCCTTCTAGTAGAGCTTTTTTGTGTGTGATTTAGTGTTCCCAGTAGCTCGGTGGTCAATCCCACCCCTCACCACCCCCTGTAGAAATGCCGGGGGCTCTCTCAGTATAAATAGTATCCCCACCTGGAATTTGTGCTAGAAATTTCCTATTTTCTGTCACTTTTCCCATGCCTTGTTGCTTTGCTTTGTCATTTCTATCATTTTCCGCCTTAATGGTCCATTCACCTGTATGTGTTAAAAGTCTTGTGTACTTTTCCTTAGGATGGGTGCATACCATTTTTGGCTCTGGGGGTGAACGCGGAATCAATTTTAGGTAATTTATGCATGTTTTTGTTTTGGTGTCCTTAATGTATGCTTATTTTTATTCAGGTGTTCGATAAATTGGAGTGGTCAACGCCGGGGGCATGTCCTTAGAATATGTGTGCGATTGCATTGTGTTTTTTTTTTTTTTCCTGTTGAAGTGTACGTTTTGAAGCGGTTATAGCACAGATATGGCTCTACGCAGTCGGCTGGGCTTTAAAAATAGCATAACATGCTTGAATTTGTATTAAGATGTTTTATTTAAATCCCCTGTGCGATAAATTGGAAAGAGTGGTCTTCGCCACGGGAATGTTCTTTGATCATGTGCGCGAATGCATTGATACGTGTTATTCCCCACCCACCCTTTTTTTTTTAGTTTAGTTTTGTTATGAAGCAGTTATAGCCCTGAAATGGCTCTACGCAGTCGGCTGGGCTTTGAATAATTCCAATTAAGCTCGTTTTAAGTTTTAATGCGCTTGGTTACATTGTTATTCAGCTGTGGTTTTTATAAACCCTCTGGAGATAAATTTGGGTAGAATGGTCAACGTCAAATCATAGCCTGGCTTGATTTGAGCACATTATTTGAGCGAGTGCAGTGATACGTATAGTTTTCTTTTCCCAAGCTTTTTAATACACACACACCACAAACGCACACACACACACACACACTACAACACACACTACCACACACTCTTACCCAGAACACACACATGCCGCGAACACAACACACACCGCACACCACACACGCGCACACCACACACACACACGCGCACACAAAAGACACCCACGCACCACTAAACACATCACCCCAAAACACACACACACACACACACACACACCACACACTCACCACACACACTACCACACACACACACACACACACACACAGCCACCACACCACACACACACACACTCACACACACACACACACACACCACACCACACACACACGCACACTCTGACAGATGTCTGTGGTCAAAGACCACTGTTATATGGATGGGGCCAAGGCCGCTCAGTTCCTGACAACCAGGAGTAGCGAATGGTCTTTCACATCCTCCTGGCTTTCAAGGAACTTGCCGTGGTCGGGGGGCTTAGGTCCCAGCGATCCCTTTAGTTATGTCGAATGGGGGCTACTTGGAAAGCTTTGAGGTTTTCGACTCCTTAAAAAGCCTCTTCTGAGACGTCCCTCCTGATGCCATTTTCCAGTTTTTACAAGACCAACACGTCAAATCACATCAGGTGAAATGTATTGTCTTGAATCGCATTTTAGATTTGCAAGGTTAACGGTGAGCATGGGTTTTAAGTTTTTTTGCCTTAACTTTTTTTTGTTTTGTTTGTTTTTGAAGTGGTCTTAGCCCTGATGTGGCTCTAGTAGTCTGCTGGGCTATAAGTAATATGAACTGAACAGTTGGCTGGGCTTTCAACAATTAGCTCGAAATGAAAAAATTCCGTCAAGACTAGTTTACGTTTCCGCACAGTGGCTTGACGTCAAGCTGATGGTGTGAAATGGACGGTATGATATTCCAATATTGTGATATTCTCTCTGTTCCAAAGGAGAGATCAGTAATATTTAAATCATGCAAACAGAACATCAACAAGCTGTTTTTCCCCCCTGATTTTACGTGTTTTTCTTTCAATGGCATTTTAGATTTTGAAGGTTAACGATGATTCGAAAGGCACACATATTTATCTAAATGCAATTATACCATTCTTCTTCCTCTTAATTAGTTGAATATTGCATTTTTGACTATGTGTTTATACCCCTTTGAAGAAATGCAAAGACCATTTGTGAAGCACTGCTGGCTCCCCTTAAAGTCAATAGAACTATCTGCCTTGCTGGTCCATTCACCTGTATGTTTTGTGTATTTTTCCTTGGGATGGATAATTGGGTACACATATAAAGTGTATTTTTGGCTCAACGGAGGTGATATATGCGGAAGCAACTTTAGGCAATATATACTCCTAATCATAATTTAAGGGCCACTTCTTCCTTCCTCTCTAATTTTAAGTTGAAATAATTGACAATGTTTAGAATTGATTCTGTTTTATTTCATCATTTCCACACCTGTTTTGGAAAAAGAAATTAGCACAATGACCCATTAGTGAACAGCACATGCATTTAAAGGAACATCCCCCCCTTTTCAAAAAACAAAGTGTCAGATTTGGCCAATCTGTTTTCAATATCGCGTGTGTCCGCCCCGAGCCTGGATGCATGCTTCACAGCGCCGATGCATCGACCCCACAAGGGTACGGAGTGTGTCCTGAGGGATGGCCGCCCACTCGATCTGCAGGATGTCGACCAGCCTGGCCAGGGTGCCCGGTTGGGGGTGGTTGGCCCTGATGCGCCTCCCGAGCACATCCCAGAGGTGTTCAATTGGGTTCAGGTCAGGTGAGCACGCTGGCCAGGCCATACGGACGACTTCATGCTGCTCCAGGAAGTCGGTCACAAGGCGTGCTCGATGCGCAGGTGCATTGTCGTCCTGGAAGATGGCACCTTGACCAAGGTCCACAAGCGCAGGCAGTGCCACGGCCGCCAGAACCTCGTCCCGGTACCGGACCCTGTTCAGGATGCCGTCAATGGGGAGCAGGGGGGTCCGGGTACCACGGCTCATGCCACCCCACACCATCACCGACCCGCCGCCGTACCGGTTATGCTCTTGGACAGTGGCGTCAGCGAACCTCTCCCCTTGACGTCGCCACACCCGAGCCCGGCCATCGTTAAAGGTCAGGGTGAACCTGGACTCATCCGAAAACAAGACCTGGGCCCACTGTTGCCTTGTCCAGGTCACGTGCTCCCTGGCCCAGGTCATGCGGCGCACTCTGTTGACCAGTGACAGCACGGGTCGGACGGCCGGTCTCCGTGACCTCAAGTTTGCCTCATGTAGCCGTCTTCTCACCGTGCTGCAGCTGATGTTAGCACCTGTTGCGTCCCTCAGCTGACCCCTCAAGGTCACCGCAGTGGATGCCCTTTCCCTCAGGACGGAGAGGGCAAGGTAGCGGTCTTGCTGTCTTGTCGTTACTCTGGGTCGACCCGTGTGACGCCTTTCCTGGACTGCTCCAGTCTCATTGAAGCGCTCCAGCAGTCTCTGGATTGTGGAATGCGACACTTCAAGTCGTCTAGCAACTTCCCGCTGCGCTAGGCCTTCATCAAGCAGAGCGAGGGCTCTCCCCCGCTGCTCATCCGTCATCCGTCGTCTTGCAAGCATGGTTAAAACGAACCAAGAACGGTCCTTTTTATCCTCGTCTGCGGGCAACTTTGGCTGGAGTAGTGTTCAAAAAGGGCTTGCCTTGCACGTGCAAAGCGAATTTTGTCGCTACCTTGCCTGCGTCGTCAGAGAGACCCTGCTGAAGCTTCGACAATTTCGTGTGGAAATTGTCTTCCTTGGGCCGCCCATTGCAAATCGGCAAATCCCCAAACACGTGCCAAAAGGAAACTGCAATGTTGTCTGAGCTCTTATCCATTCAGTTACGGCAACGAATTGGAGAAAAGAGTAAGAGAAAATAGGTTATTTCTCCTTTCAAAAATTGACTCAAAAACGTTCCTGGCCCTTCAATAATGACGTGTAGTATATGCCTGTTACGTTTTGGTGATCTTAGGTATGCTTATATTTGTATTCAGTTGTTTTTTTTTTTGAGGTGGTTAGCCCCGATATGGCTGTTGTAGTCGGCTGGGCTATAAGCAATATGAACTGAACACGCACGCACACACCAACACAAACACGCACACACCAACACAAACGCACACCAACACACACACACACCAACACAAACACGCACACAGTGCTAATAATTTTCCTTATTTACTTGAATCTATACGAAAGTTTACACGTACCAAGTGAAGTTAGTCATAAGTCATTTATCTAATTTGCATTTCCATTACCTAGTAGGACAATTTTTTATCACTTAGTGTTCCCAGTAGCTCATTGGTGGTTAGCTCCCCGCACGTGGGAATGCTGGGGGCTTGATCTTAGGTATGCTTATATTTGTATTCAGTTGGTTTTTTTTTGGAGGGTGGTGTTAGCCCTGATATGGCTGTTGTAGTCGGCTGGGCTATAAGCAATACGAACTGAACACGCACGCACACAAACACAAACACGCACACACACACATGTATGTCGATATTCTACAACAATTCTGTGGAGCCAAGGCCACCCGATTCCTGACATCCAGAAGGTGTGAATGATCCGACATCCTCCTGGTGTCCCAGGAACTTGGACACGTGGATAGCCATCAGCCCCACGTGTTGCTCAATGGTATGGTATGTTGGCTGGAACAGAAAAACATTGCTGTATAAAATGATTGTCACGATTGAGGTGAACAATATCACGACAATGTCAAATGTAAACTGTGCATAATGTAATTGTACTTTGCCGTGGTCAGGGGGCTTGAGGTCCCAATGATCCCTTGAGCTATACTGACCAGGGGGGGGGGGGGGGTGTTACTCGCACACAAACGCGCACACATACAATGTATGTCGATATTCAACAATTCTGTGCTCAGGCCACCCAATTCCTGACATCCAGAAGGTGTGAATGATCTGTTTGACATCCTCCTGGTGTCCCAGGAACCTGGATTCGTGTTTTGCCATCGGCCCCACGTGTCTCTCCATGGTATGATCACTGGAACAGAAAAACTTTGCTGTATAAAATGATTGTCACGATTGAGAACAATATATAATTAAATGTTATATAATGTATAAAATGTAATTGTAATAAGGTGAAGAATATCATGACAATGTCAACTGTAAACTGATTAATGTAATTGTACCTTGCCGTGGTCAGGGGGTTTGAGGTCCCAATGATCCCTTGAGCTATACCAACGGTACTTGTTAGAAAGCTTTTTCTTTTCAGTGACTCCTTTGAAACCTCCTGAGACGTCCCTCCTGATGCAATGTTTTTGTTTTTACAAGAGATCAATATTTTTCACCTGATTTTACGTGTTTTTCTTTTATGGCATTTTAGATTTCAAGGTTAACGGTGAGCATGGTTTTTAACTGTTTTTTATCTTAATGGGTTTTCTTTTTGACGTGGTGTTAGCCCTGATATGGCTCTAGTGGTCTGCTGGGCTATAAGTAGGTATTCCAAAGTGATTTTCAAATTTGAACTTATCTGTATAAAAATCAGCTGGGAAAATAGATTTTCATTCTGAACACATACATACTTTATTTTTTAATGTGGATAAAAAAAACTTTATTTTTTCCTTTCTTTTTGGACTTAGAAAACATTTTTTTAGGCCACATTCAGACATGCCTTGAACACACATATAAAATCACACAAGTCCAGAAAATCATTTCTGAGGAGGTTTGTACTTAAGTTGATGTGCAAAAAACATATGGACAGAAATGCATATCAATAAAAATACAGACCTGTGAAAATGACAAAAAATAGCAAAATTGGACGCCGCCGTTCTAAACAACTGGGCAAGGGACCCATTTTCATTAATTTCAAACTCCATTATCTTTAAGAAATACAATACAGTGACACTGAAATGAAATACAATACAGTGACACTGAAATGAAATACAATACAGTGAGACTGAAATGAATCATATATGATAAACATATTAAGGAATTTAACCCTAATTTTTTCCAGCTTCATCTGAAAGCTGGTTGAAAAGCTATCAGATGTCAAAAATGCGAAATTTGCCGATTTGTCACAGTGAAAAAAAATGGCGAATTTTACACATATTTGGTGCACCATAACTTTTTTCACTTTAAAGTTACAAAAATGGTTTTGATATCAAATTGCTCAGCATGACAAACTCTTTCAATGTAAAACAACCCCAGACATCTATGTTTAATCAAACCATATTTGGGTAAGGATAAAATACCTATTTTGAAAAAAATGTGTATTTTAGCTTTTTGCGACTCCGTAACTTCTGTCACATTCATCCTACTGCAAAGTACCATATACCAAAATGATCAGTTTTTTATGATCTGTCAGTATAACAAACAAGACATTAGGTTTCAATCTTTCTGTAAACAAAAATCAGATAACAAAATTATAACATGTCAGCTGATAATAGTAACAAATAATGCGTTTTGTTTACATATCGAATCAAACAAGACATGTACATCAACAACATTCATTCAAAGAAGTCATCTTCATAGTTTTTACATGCCAATTTGTTGGGTTTTTTTATCATTAAACAATTAAAACATGTCTTGACCTTTAACTGTTCCTTAACTGTGTGTAGAACATTATCAAAAGCTTCCACATCACTGTCTTGACCTTTCACTGTTGCTTAATCACAATAGATAACTGTCCTGGCCTTCAACTTAAACTGGAAGCACAAAAGATAGAAATCATCTCTTTTTACAAAAAACATGTAATGAAATGTAAAAAAATACTTGTCAGTGTCTATGATCAGTCATTCCTCTTCACAAGTGACAGGAAATTAAAACATGTTAAGACGCAGTTCATCATCATTGCTGTCAAAGTTGTCCAAAAGACTAGGTCTCCGCCCTCTGCCAGTCTTAAGAAATCGCTCCTTCATCCTCATGAAATCATCTGTGAGAAAAATAGTGTAGAGGGAAAGTATTAGTACATCTATCTGTTCTATCCTGTAGCGTAATGTGAAAATCCCATTTGTAGGGACAAACAGGCCTATACATACAGAGCAAGAGGAAAATACTGACCAAAACAAAAACAAATCCAAAAAACAAGAACATAAAACATGCAGGAACACAAGGACTTTTGTACCCCTGCTCAATTAACTTCCCTGCCTGTCAAAGAAAGGATTAAGAGAGATTGGTGTGGAGCTGTAAGAAGCCCACCATTATTAGTCAGCTTTGAAAATAAAATACTTATCCTAACTCACAAAGTAGTGGGCAAAGTAAAATGTCCCATACATTTAGGCCTACTCAAATCAGCACAACAAAATTTCTCATAAACACTATAGGCCTAGTTAGGAAGGTTCATAGTGTCCAACCCATTAACCTGGTAGGCCTAATTTTTGTTTACTTTAAATATTATTTTTGATGACAATATTAGTAATGATAATAAATAGTAATGAATGATAGTAAACTAATAATGAAATGATAATAATAATGATAAATAATAATGAATGATAGTAAAATAATAACAAAAACAAAAATATATTAATAATAATAATAAACTTTTAAAGCTGTTGAACTAGGTGATAATAGTATTGGGCCTAAAAATAATAGGATTGATAAACATGCAAATTTGTTTCAATGGTACCATTCAGGAAGTTTACACAAAGACAGAAAAGAAAAATGTGTGACATTGTGAAATTATTGAACGACACTGAACCAGATCGAGTGAAGTCGAGGGAGGGCACTCGGCCGATTCGACTATCGATCGATCAAAGCGTTGGTCACGTGACCACAATAAATCGCTAATCTCTCATTAACATCATTATAAGTAAATATAATAAAGGCATGGATTATTAAAAAAATATTTTGTAAACATTTTCCTTTAATCATATGCCTGATCTCGCTCTCTGTAAAATTACCGCACCCCAAACCGTCACCTACCCCTACCTTCTAACATATTCATGATACTGTGGGTGCTGCAGCTGTGCGCTTTCCAAACAATATTCTAAAATCAGGAAACAAAATGTCGAAAAGTAATAGTAAACAAACTGCAAGATATTTCACTTACCCTCTAGATAAGTTGGATCGCTTGATTCGTCGTGGCTGGAGCGGTCGACGTAAACTTCGACGTCCATGTGCTCGCCCGAACGATCTTCGCGCGTGTCCGCTTGCGCGTCAGACGCTAAGAGAAAGCGAAAATATGTTGCTTTTTCTCAGTCCTCGCGGAAGACAGCCAGTGGTTGAATCCGGATGCAACTAGAAGTTGAAAGTTGAAACCTTGACCTTTTGCACAATGGAAAATATGGCGAGATTGGTTTTGAGTAAGGTTGCGAAATCGACGGAAGTTTTTAACGCACGAAACGACCGACTAAATGGAAGCCTATCAGTTCACTTTTTACATCGGATGAAAGCAAGTTTAGTCGTCTTTATGACTGTGTAAATGGTTTGTTGATATCTGACCCAGCTTATCTCCGCGAGGCGAGTTTTCAAGGTAGGTGTCAAAACCGCGTTTCGATTTCGTCGTTACAGTTGCAGCAAAATCGCAATTTAGTACCCATCATCAAAAGCATATTTCAAACGGTAAATGTTACACTTATTGATTTATTTTGACTTAAACAAAGCTTAAAGGATCACAGATCAACATGATCTATGTTTTTTATTTCTGACACTGCATTTTGTTGAGAACGAGCAAGTTGAAAACCAGTGAAAAATCGCACTTTGCCGTACTTTTCGCCGCCCGCGAAGAGCACTTTGGAATACCTACTAAACTACGCACAAAAAGTTAAGGATCACTTGCACAAAATTCATAACTTTCAAAATAAGAAAGCCAATGCGTTGAAGTTTGGCAAACATTTAATTCCATGCTTTAGTGATAACGATTCACAATTGCCTTCAATTTCGAGCAATCGTTTGGTGTGTACATTTAATCAAAGTGGGTACGTATCGAAATTTGATTTCCCAAAGTCATTGAAATCGCAAGACAGGGCATTCTGATGCTCCCAAAAGTTCAGTAATGCGTGTAACCGCCATAGCTGTTCTGGCACTCGATGCAGCGAGTCCTCATCGAGATGACCAGGTTGGTGAAGATCCTCTGTGGAAGCGCCTGCCACTCAGCCTGCAGCATCTGGTAGAGGTGTTGGGCATCCCTGGGAGGGGGGTGGTTGCTCCTCACTTTGCGATCCAGCTCATCCCAGAGGTTCTCAATCGGGTTGAGATCGGGACTGCATGCTGGCCACTCCATTCTGTTGACTCCAGACTGCTGCAGGAAGTCGTTGACCACCCTTGCCCTGTGGGGGCGAGCGTTGTCATCCTGGTAGACAGCTGTCGGTCCCATCTGCTGCAGTGTAGGCACAGCCAGCGGTCGAAGGATCTCATCCCGGTATCGGAGGCCAGTCAGGTTACCCTGTACATGATACAAGGGTGTTCTGTGGTGAAGGCTGAAGGCCCCCCAGACCATTACAGAACCTCCACCAAAGGCCACCTTTTCTTGGACAGTGGTGTCAATAAAGCGTTGCCCTGGGCGCCTCCAGACCCTCAGTCGGCCGTCGTTGTGGTTCATGGTGAAGCGTGATTCATCACTGAACAGGACCTGGGACCATTGCTGACGTGTCCACCTCACGTGACGTCTGCAGAAGGCGCGGCGTGCTGCCCTATGGGCTGGAGTTAAGCGTGGCCATACAGCTGGACGACGAGAACGGAGGTTAAACCCATGAAGGCGGTTCCGTATGGTCTGCTGGCTGATGATGTTAGTAGCCACCCTCAGCTGCCTTCGAATGATGCTGGAAGAGGCTGTTCTTGTCTGCAGGGCTTGTCTTTCAATGAGACGATCTTCACGTGGGTTTGTCTTCTTCGGTCGACCAGATCTGCGTCTTTCATGGACCCTCCCAGTGGCTGTGAAGCGTTGAACCAGTCTGACAATGACCGAGATGGACACCTGAAGTCGCCTGGCCACTTCTCTCGCTTGGGAACACCATCTTGGAACCATGCAACAGCTCGTCCCCTCTCAAACTCGCTCAATTTTCGTCGTGGAGGCATTGTCAGATCAGGCCTACTACTGGTGGAATGTCTTCTTATAAAGCCAAGCAAGAGACAGCATCTCGCACATAAACAGCAGTGCTTGCACGTGCATAATGGTTTTTCCATCTGGCTTGTGCAATGTGGTCAGGCAGAACGTCCAAAACAAGGTCATTTTTCGCAAGTTTCCGCTTTTCCGTTTGCGGCCAAGCTCAGTAGTAGAGAATCCCGTGCAATTTTCGCACTAACACAACATCCGCCCACTTACAGCTGAACAAGAATTCATAACAATTTGGCTGGACTGAGAAATAAATAACAGTAGCGAACTGAGTTTATTACGCACCTGTTTTCTTATAGTGAAACTTAACTTTTTATGCGTAGCTTATAAGCAATATGAACTGAACTGAACGGGGTTTTTCTTTTTGACGTGGTGGTGTTGGCCCTGATATGGCTCTAGTGGTCGGCTGGGCTATAAAAGCAATATGAACTGAGCTGAATTGAACATAATCCTGTGATAAAATGGTATTTGACATCAAACGAAAACAAAACTGACTTACCTAGGATTTTACTTTCGTAGTACGTGTAAATTTTGGGACCTCCGATGTCTGCACAGTAAACAACCACAGCCATGACGTCACAACTCAGCATCACAGGGGGAGATGGAAACTGTACGTCACAGGGGAGATGTAAACTGTACGTCACAGGGGAGATGTAAACTGTACGTCACAGGGAGATGTGAGCTGTACAGCACGTGGGGGGGGGGGGAGAGATGCACACTGTACATCACAGGGGAGATGTGAGCTGTACAGCACGGGGGAGATGCGAGCTGTACAGCACGGGGGAGATGCAAGCTGTACATCAAGGGAGATGTGAGCTGTACAGCACAGGGGGAGATGCACACTGTACAGCACGGGGGGAGATGTAAGCTGTACATCACGGGAGATGTGAGCTGTACAGCACGGGGGGGGGGGGAGATGCACACTGTACATCACAGGGGAGATGTGAGCTGTACAGCACGGGGGAGATGCGAGCTGTACAGCACGGGGGAGATGCAAGCTGTACATCAAGGGAGATGCACACTGTACAGCACAGGGGGAGATGCACACTGTACAGCACGGGGGGAGATGTAAGCTGTACATCACGGGAGATGTGAGCTGTACAGCACGGGGGGGGGGGGGGGGGGAGATGCACACTGTACATCACAGGGGAGATGTGAGCTGTACAGCACGGGGGAGATGCGAGCTGTACAGCACGGGGGAGATGCAAGCTGTACATCAAGGGAGATGCACACTGTACATCACAGGGGGAGATGTAAACTGTACATCACAGGGGAGATGTAAACTGTACGTCACAGGGGAGATGTAAACTGTACGTCACAGGGAGATGTGAGCTGTACAGCACGTGGGGGGGGGGGAGAGATGCACACTGTACATCACAGGGGAGATGTGAGCTGTACAGCACGGGGGAGATGCGAGCTGTACAGCACGGGGGAGATGCAAGCTGTACATCAAGGGAGATGTGAGCTGTACAGCACAGGGGGAGATGCACACTGTACAGCACGGGGGGAGATGTAAGCTGTACATCACGGGAGATGTGAGCTGTACAGCACGGGGGGGGGGGGGGGAGATGCACACTGTACATCACAGGGGAGATGTGAGCTGTACAGCACGGGGGAGATGCGAGCTGTACAGCACGGGGGAGATGCAAGCTGTACATCAAGGGAGATGCACACTGTACAGCACAGGGGGAGATGCACACTGTACAGCACGGGGGGAGATGTAAGCTGTACATCACGGGAGATGTGAGCTGTACAGCACGGGGGGGGGGGGGGGGGGAGATGCACACTGTACATCACAGGGGAGATGTGAGCTGTACAGCACGGGGGAGATGCGAGCTGTACAGCACGGGGGAGATGCAAGCTGTACATCAAGGGAGATGCACACTGTACATCACAGGGGGAGATGTAAACTGTACATCACAGGGGAGATGTAAACTGTACGTCACAGGGGAGATGTAAACTGTCCGTCACAGGGGAGATGTAAACTGTCCTTCACAGGGGAGATGTAAACTGTCCTTCACAGGGGAGATGTAAACTGTCCGTCACAGGGAAGATGTAAACTGTACGTCACAGGGAAGATGTGAACTGTACGTCACAGGGGGAGATGCACACTGTACATCACAGGGGAGATGTGAGCTGTACAGCACGGGGGGGAGATGCACACTGTACAGCACAGGGGGAGATGCACACTGTACAGCACGGGGGGAGATGTAAGCTGTACATCACGGGAGATGTGAGCTGTACAGCACGGGGGGAGATGTGAACTGTACAGCACGGGGGGAGATGTGAGCTGTACATCACGGGGGAGATGTGAACTGTACAGCACGGGGGGAGATGTGAACTGTACATCACGGGGGAGATGTGAGCTGTACAGCACAGGGGAGATGCACACTGTACATCACGGGGGGAGATGTGAACTGTACAGCACAGGGGGAGATGCACACTGTACAGCACGGGGGGAGATGTGAACTGTACAGCACGGGGGGAGATGTGAACTGTACAGCACGGGGGGAGATGTGAACTGTACATCACGGGGGAGATGTGAGCTGTACATCACGGGGGAGATGTGAGCTGTACATCACGGGGGAGATGTGAACTGTACATCACGGGGGAGATGTGAGCTGTACATCACGGGGGAGATGTGAGCTGTACATCACGGGGGAGATGTGAGCTGTACATCACGGGGGAGATGTGAACTGTACATCACGGGGGAGATGTGAGCTGTACATCACGGGGGAGATGTGAGCTGTACATCACGGGGGAGATGTGAGCTGTACAGCACAGGGGAGATGCACACTGTACATCACGGGGGAGATGTAAACTGTACGTCACAGGGGAGATGTAAACTGTACAGCACGGGGGGAGATGTGAGCTGTACAGCACGGGGGGAGGTACCCATGTTTTGCCATCGGCCCCACGTGTCTCTCCATGGTATGATCACTGGAACAGAAAAACATTGTACAAAATGATTGTCGCGATTGAGAACTATATATGTTAAATGTTGTGTAATGCATAAAATGTAATTGTAATAAGGTGAATATCATGACAATGTCAACTGTGCATAATGTAATTGTACCTTGCCATGGACGGGGGGGTTTGAGGTCCCTATGATCCCTTGAGCTATACCATCGGGGGTTACTTGTTAGAAAGCTTTTTCTTTTCAGTGACTCCTTTGAAACCTCTTCTGAGACGTCCCTCCTGATGCAATGTTTTTGTTTTTACAAGAGATCAATATTTTTCACCTGATTATACGTGTTTTTCTTTTATGGCATTTTAGATTTCAAGGTTAACGGTGAGCATGGTTTTTAACTGTTTTTATCTAATTGGGTTTCTTTTTTGACGTGGTGTTAGCCCTGATATGGCTCTAGTGGTCTGCTGGGCTTAAGCAATATGAACTGAACTATCTGCCTTGCTGGTCCATTCACTGTATGTGTTCGATAAAGTTTTGTGTACTTATAATTGGGTACATGTATAAAGTGTATTTTTGGCTCAACGGAGGTGAGACATGCGGAAACAATTTTAGGCAATTTATGCCTGTTACGTTTTGGTGATCTAGGTATGCTCATATTTGTATTCAGTTTTTTTTTTTTTTTTTTTTGAGGTGGTGTTAGCCCTGATATGGCTGTTGTAGTCGGCTGGGCTATAAGCAATATGAACTGAACACGCACGCACACAAACACAAACACGCACACACACACACAACACAAACACGCACACAATGCTGGTAATAGGTTTTCTTATTTACTTGAATCTATACGAAAGTTTACACGTAAGTGAAGTTAGTCATGAGACATTAAATATCTGATTTGCATTTCCTTTACCTTCCAGTAGGACACTTTTTTATCATTTAGTGTTTCCAGTAGCTCATTGGTGGTTAGCTCCCCCCCCCCCCCACCCAGTGGGAATGCTGGGGGCTTGGTGATCTTAGGTATGCTTATATTTGTATTCAGGTTTTGGGGTTTTTTTGGAGGTGGTGTTAGCCCTGATATGGCTCTAGTGGTCGGCTGGGCTATAAAAGCAATATGAACTGAGCTGAATTGAACATAATCCTGTGATAAAATGGTATTTGACATCAAACAAAAACAAAACTGACTTACCTAGGATTTTACTTTCGTAGTACGTGTAAATTTTGGGACCTCTCCGATGTCTGCACAGTAAACAACCACAGCCATGACGTCACAACTCAGCATCACAGGAAAAGTAAACTGTTAGTCAAAAAGGGGGGGATTTTAAATGTACATCATGGGGGAGATGTGAGCTGTACAGCACGGGGGAGATGTGAGCTGTACAGCACAGGGGAGATGCACACTGTACATCACGGGGGAGATGTAAACTGTACATCACAGGGGAGATGTAAACTGTACAGCACGGGGGGGAGATGTGAGCTGTACAGCACGGGGGGAGGTACCCATGTTTTGCCATCGGCCCCACGTGTCTCTCCATGGTATGATCACTGGAACAGAAAAACATTGTTGTACAAAATGATTGTCGCGATTGAGAACTATATAATTATGTTAAATGTTGTGTAAATGCATAAAATGTAATTGTAATAAGGTGAATATCATGACAATGTCAACTGTGCATAATGTAATTGTACCTTGCCATAGACGGGGGGTTTGAGGTCCCGATGATCCCTTGAGCTATACCAACGGGGGTTACTTGTTAGAAAGCTTTTTCTTTTCAGTGACTCCTTTGAAACCTCTTCTGAGACGTCCCTCCTGATGCAATGTTTTTGTTTTTACAAGAGATCAATATTTTTCACCTGATTATACGTGTTTTTCTTTTATGGCATTTTAGATTTCAAGGTTAAGGGTTTGAGCATGGTTTTTTAACTGTTTTATCTTAATGGGTTTCTTTTTGACGTGGTGTTAGCCCTGATATGGCTCTAGTGGTCTGCTGGGCTATTAGCAATATGAACTGAACTATCTGCCTTGTGGTCCATTCACCTGTATGTGTTCGATAAAGTTTTGTGTACTTATAATTGGGTACATGTTATAAAGTGTATTTTTGGCTCAACGGAGGTGGACATGCGGAAACAATTTTAGGCAATTTATGCCTGTTACGTTTTGGTGATCTTAGGTATGCTTATATTTGTATTCAGTTTTCTTTTTTTTTTTTTTTTTTGAGGTGGTGTTAGCCTGATATGGCTGTTGTAGTCGGCTGGGCTATAAGCAATATGAACTGAACACGCACGCACACAAACACAAACACGCACACACACACACAACACAAACACGCACACAATGCTGGTAATAGGTTTTCTTATTTACTTGAATCTATACGAAAGTTTACACGTAAGTGAAGTTAGTCACGAGACATTAAATATCTGATTTGCTTTTCCTTTTACCTTCCAGTAGGACACTTTTTTTATCATTTTAGTTTTCCAGTAGCTCATTGGTGGGTTAGCTCCCCCCCCCCCCACCCCACGTGGGAATGCTGGGGGCTTGGTGATCTTAGGTATGCTTATATTTGTATTCAGGGTTTTGGGTTTTTTTGGAGGTGGTGTTAGCCCTGATATGGCTCTAGTGGTCGGCTGGGCTATAAAAGCAATATGAACTGAGCTGAATTGAACATAATCCTGTGATAAAATGGTATTTGACATCAAACAAAAACAAAACTGACTTACCTAGGATTTTACTTTCGCAATACGTGTAAATTTTGGGACCTCTCCGATGTCTGCACAGTAAACAACACAGCCATGACGTCACAATCAGCATCACAGGGGGAGATGTAAACTGTACATCACAGGGGAGATGTAAACTGTACGTCACAGGGGAGATGTAAACTGTACGTCACAGGGAAGATGTGAACTGTACGTCACGGGGGGAGATGTGAAGTGTACATCACAGGGAGATGTGAGCTGTACAGCCGGGGGGGGGGGGGGGGAGATGCACACTGTACATCACAGGGGAGATGTGAGCTGTACAGCACGGGGGAGATGCGAGCTGTTTCAGCATGGGGGAGATGCAAGCTGTACATGAAGGGAGATGTGAGCTGTACAGCACGGGGGGGGAGATGCACACTGTACAGCAAGGGGGAGATTGCACACTGTACAGCACAGGGGGAGATGCACACTGTACAGCACGGGGGGGATGTAAGCTGTACAGCACGGGGGGAGATGTGAACTGTACTCACGGGGGAGATGTGAGCTGTACATCACGGGGGAGATGTGAGCTGTACATCACGGGGGAGTGTGAGCTGTACATCACGGGGGAGATGTGAGCTGTACAGCACGGGGGAGATGTGAGCTGTACAGCACAGGGGAGATGCACACTGTACATCATGGGGGAGATGTAAACTGTACGTCACAGGGGAGATGTAAACTGTACAGCACGGGGGGAGATGTGAGCTGTACAGCACGGGGGGAGGTACCCATGTTTTGTCATCGGCCCCACGTGTCTCTCCATGGTATGATCACTGGAACAGAAAAAACATTGTTGTACAAAATGATTGTCGCGATTGAGAAACTATATATGTTAAATGTTGTGTAATGCATAAAATGTAATTGTAATAAGGTGAATATCATGACAATGTCAACTGTGCATAATGTAATTGTACCTTGCCATGGACGGGGGGTTTGAGGTCCCTATGATCCCTTGAGCTATACCATCGGGGGTTACTTGTTAGAAAGCTTTTTCTTTTCAGTGATCCTTTTAAACCTCTTCTGAGACGTCCCTCCTGATGCAATGTTTTTGTTTTTACAAGAGATCAATATTTTTCACCTGATTATACGTATTTTTCTTTTATGGCATTTTAGATTTCAAGGTTAACGGTGAGCATGGTTTTTTAACTGTTTTATCTTAATGGGTTTCTTTTGACGTGGTGTTAGCCCTGATATGGCTCTAGTGGTCTGCTGGGCTATTAGCAATATGAACTGAACTATCTGCCTTGCTGGGTCCATTCACCTGTATGTGTTCGATAAAGTTTTGTGTACTTATAATTGGGTACATGTATAAAGTGTATTTTTGGTCTAACGGAGGTGAGACATGCGGAAACAATTTTAGGCAATTTATGCCTGTTACGTTTTGGTGATCTTAGGTATGCTTATATTTGTATTCAGTTTTCTTTTTTTTTTTTTTTTGAGGTGGTGTTAGCCCTGATATGGCTGTTGTAGTCGGCTGGGCTATAAGTAATATGAACTGAACACGCACGCACACAAACACAAACACGCACACACACAACACAACACAAACACGCACACAATGCTGGTAATAGGTTTTTCTATTTACTTGAATCTATACGAAAGTTTACACGTAAGTGAAGTTAGTCATGAGACATTAAATATCTGATTTGCATTTCCTTTACCTTCCAGTAGGACACTTTTTTATCATTTAGTGTTTCCAGTAGCTCATTGGTGGTTAGCTCCCCACCCCACGGGGGAATGCTGGGGGCTTGGTGATCTTAGGTATGCTTATATTTGTATTCAGGTTTTGGGTTTTTTTGGAGGTGGTGTTAGCCCTGATATGGCTCTAGTGGTCGGCTGGGCTTAAAAGCAATATGAACTGAGCTGAATTGAACATAATCCTGTGATAAAATGGTATACATCAAACAAAAACAAAACTGACTTACCTAGGATTTTACTTTCGCAATACGTGTAAATTTTGGGACCCTCCGATGTCTGCACAGTAAACAACCCACAGCCATGACGTCACAAACTCAGCATCACAGGGGGAGATGTAAACTGTACGTCACAGGGGAGATGTAAACTGTACGCACAGGGGAGATGTAAAACTGTACGTCACAGGGAGATGTGAGCTGTACAGCACGGGGGGGGGGGGGGGGAGATGCACACTGTACATCACAGGGAGATGTGGAGCTGTACAGCACGGGGGAGATGCGAGCTGTACAGCACGGGGGAGATGCAAGCTGTACATCAAGGGAGATGTGAGCTGTACATCAAGGGAGATGTGAGCTGTACAGCACGGGGGGGGATGCACACTGTACAGCACAGGGGGAGATGCACACTGTACAGCATGGGGGGAGATGTAAGCTGTACATCACGGGAGATGTGAGCTGTACAGCACGGGGAGATGTGAGCTGTACATCACGGGGGAGATGTGAGCTGTACAGCACGGGGGAGATGTGAGCTGTACAGCACAGGGGAGATGAAAAACTGTACGTCACAGGGGAGATGTAAACTGTACAGCACGGGGGGGGGGATGTGAGCTGTACAGCACGGGGGGAGGTACCCATGTTTTGCCATCAGCCCCACGTGTCTCTCCATGGTATGATCACTGGAACAGAAAAACATTGTTGTACAAAATGATTGTCGCGATTGAGAACTATACTCCTAATCATAATTTAAGGGCCACTTCTTCCTTCCTCTCTAATTTTAAGTTGAAATAATTGACAATGTTTAGAATTGATTCTATGTTTTATTTCATCATTTCCACACCTGTTTTGGAAAAAGAAATTAGCACAATGACCCATTAGTGAACAGCACATGCATTTAAAGGAACATCCCCCCCTTTTCCAAAAACAGAAAGTGTCAGATTTGGCCAATCTGTTTTCAATATCGCGTGTGTCCGCCCCGAGCCTGGATGCATGCTTCACAGCGCCGATGCATCGACCCCACAAGGGTACGGAGTGTGTCCTGAGGGATGGCCGCCCACTCGATCTGCAGGATGTCGACCAGCCTGGCCAGGGTGCCCGGTGGGGGGTGGTTGTCCCTGATGCGCCTCCCGAGCACATCCCAGAGGTGTTCAATTGGGTTCAGGTCAGGTGAGCACGCTGGCCAGGCCATACGGACGACTTCATGCTGCTCCAGGAAGTCGGTCACAAGGCGTGCTCGATGCGCAGGTGCATTGTCGTCCTGGAAGATGGCGCCTTGACCAAGGTCCACAAGCGCAGGCAGTGCCACGGCCGCCAGAACCTCGTCCCGGTACCGGACCCCGTTCAGGATGCCGTCAATGGGGAGCAGGGGGGTCCGGGTACCACGGCTCATGCCACCCCACACCATCACCGACCCGCCGCCGTACCGGTTATGCTCTTGGACAGTGGCGTCAGCGAACCTCTCCCCTTGACGTCGCCACACCCGAGCCCGGCCATCGTTAAAGGTCAGGGTGAACCTGGACTCATCCGAAAACAAGACCCGGGCCCACTGTTGCCTTGTCCAGGTCATGTGCTCCCTGGCCCAGGTCATGCGGCGCACTCTGTTGACCGGTGACAGCACGGGTCGGACGGCCGGTCTCCGTGACCTCAAGTTTGCCTCATGTAGCCGTCTTCTCACCGTGCTGCAGCTGATGTTAGCACCTGTTGCGTCCCTCAGCTGACCCCTCAAGGTCACCGCAGTGGATGCCCTTTCCCTCAGGACGGAGAGGGCAAGGTAGCGGTCTTGCTGTCTTGTCGTTACTCTGGGTCGACCCGTGTGACGCCTTTCCTGGACTGCTCCAGTCTCATTGAAGCGCTCCAGCAGTCTCTGGATTGTGGAATGCGACACTTCAAGAAGAGTTAAAAAAAACACTATCTTGTCTCTACACAACAAAAGGAGTTCGGTAGGTGTCGATGCAGTTTCAACTGAAATGATTAAACATCTTCCAGAAAACTATATTATTTTCTTACACAAAATTTTTCAGAAATGCTGGGTTGGTGGAACTATACCACAATTATGACAAAAGTCTATTGTTTTACCAGTATTAAAAGCAGGAAAGCAAAAAAACAGTTACAGACCTATTGCGTTGACGTCCCATACGAGCAAACTAATGGAAAAAATTGGTATTATACAGACTTGTACATTACTGTGATAAAAATAATGTTATTCCAGTAAATCAGGCAGGTTTTAGAAAAGGGAGATCCACAGTTGAGCACCTGGTTAAACTTACAACTCGCATCAAGAAACAGTTTGCCCGCAGAAAAAGTCTTTTAGCTACTTTTTTTTATGTGAAAAAAGCTTACGATTAAGTTTGGCATACGCGTTTATTGTACAATCTGAAATCTATTGGTTGGTTGCTTGCTTGATTTAACGTCTTTTCACTATAAGTGATACTGGTTTATCTGGCAATATGTATGATTACATTGTCTGTTTAGCCAATAGAACTATTCAGACAACAGTGGGAACTAGTTATTCTACTTCACGACATCTTGATATGGGAATTCCACAAGGTTCAGTGATAGCACCACTTTTATTTAATATCCTTATACAGGATCTTCCTAAAGCACTCTCAAATCGTCTTGTTTTGGCACAGTACGCTGATGATATATACTCCTAACAAGGACTACTATAAAACAGGACGCGCACAGCTCAGCCTCTGACTTCGCTAGCGGAGGCCAGTTCGCGGCAGTGGTCAGACACTTCGCTGGCTGAGGACTACTTTTACTGCGTGGCGTAGGAACACGGACTGATTTACTGATTTATAAATGCATTTTGTTAATATCTAAAATTACATGTCAATGATTTGTAATGATACAAACAAAACATTGAAAAGCTATAATGTTTGTTTCCGAACGTGTTTCTTTAGTTTTAGCGGCGCACAATAAGCACTATTTGTTTTGCGGAAGGTGAACCGCCGGAAATGGTTATTCTTCGGCTTGTTTCAAAACATCAGATCTAGGCCCAGGTGGGAAATTCAATTTGTTTACGAAGTTTGTTGTTGTTTTTGCGATTTCAAGATGCCAAACAAGTGTGGTGTAGTGCAGTGTACCGGTAATTACAACAAGGATAACAGGTGCCGTGTGTTTCGACTGCCAAAAGACGCCAGTGATAGGCAAAAGTGGCTTGATGTGCTTCCACCACGTGTAAACTTTGTTGTCGATCCTGACAAGTTTTTCATTTGTGAAAGACATTGGGGTGTTGATCCTCCTATGGTCAAACTGCCTGGTGGTTCTACACGACCTGCGATCCCTCCTAGTGTTTTTAAAAATGTGCGGACATCATGCCTGCCAACTGTGAAGCCTTCATCTCGTCCGGCGAAAAGGGAAGATCAACAACTTCGTTATTTCATGCAGAAGGATACCATCTCTTCATTTGCCACATTCACTCCTGACAGAGACCTTCACAAAAAGTACAACAATGTAATAATATCAAGGTCAGAAGAAAGATTTGTGTGCTTGTTTATGACAGAAAACTTTCATGAGTGTAGAATTTCAGTCATTGTGGAAAACAAGCCGACACTCTCCACTCCACTCACCCTCACAGCATTCAAAAATGGCATCAAAGTTCCACTGAGTAAGATACTACATCCTAACAACGGTTTGAGATCTTATTCCCAGTTTCACGAAGCCGTGCGTTTGGCAGTAAATTATGATCTTCCAATAGATGATGTGCTAAAAAATGTTGTGACTGTGCTTCAAGCTCACACATCAGACTGTAGCTTAGGGTGTAGGGACACAAAGAAAGAGAAAAAGTTGGTGTTTTTGGTTCGTCAGTTGGAACTCCTGGCACAAAAACAGTTCTCTATGCATGACTTTTGCTTGGCCATGGAAATATTTCCTCACTGCAGCTATGACCAGCTAAGAGACTACTTGGTGCTGCCAAGTAAGCGCAAGATTCAGTCCTGTGTGGCATCTGTGGACAAAGATGAAGTGCTGCGGAAAACTTTCAATAAATTGCAGAAACCGCAACAGCAAAATGTTTTTCTCTTGGTGGATGAAGTCCAGATTCGACCAACTGTGGCATTTTCTGGTGGGGTGCTGAGTGGCATGGCAAAGAATAATCCAGACTGCAAAGCAACCCACATGTTGGCTGTCATGATGAAGTCATTGCAAAAAGGTAATTATTATTTATTTTTATTTTTTTTATTATTATTATTATTATGATCATCCTCATCATTATCATCATCATCATCATCATTATTATTATCATTATTAATATTATTATTATTATTATTATTATCATGGTTGTTGTTATTATTGTCGTAGTTGTTATTGTTCTTGTGCGTGCTGGTGATAATGATGATGATGGTGTTGTTGTTAGTGTTGCTGTGTTGTTGTTGTTGTTAAAAGCGTTCTTTTATCTCTTGAAGGGCCATCTCTGATGATTTCCATCACACCTGTGCACAAGTTGACAGCAGCATTTCAGCTGGATATTGTGAAAGAGGCGGCAGCTGCAGTTGAGAGGTCCGGTGGGCGCGTGATAGGTTCCATCACAGACAATCACAAGGTGAACCAACAGTACTGCAAGTTGTTTGACCGACCAGGAGAGTGTAGTGCAACAGCCAAGCATCCACTGGACGACAGACGTGTTTGGTTTCTGCTGTTTGACACTGTGCATCTCCTGAAGTGCATTCGAAACAACTGGCTCAGCGAAAAGTGCCAGAAGATCAGTCTTGACAACCAAACTACGGCATCGTTTGCTGACGTCAAGCAAGTCTACGAAGAAGAGAAAAACAGCATTCTGAAGACTACCCCTCTCACCCAGGCCGCTGTCAACCCTTCCAGACTTCAGTTGCAGAATGTGCAGCATGTCTTGAGAGTTTTCAATGACAAGGTTGTGGCTGCGCTGAAACTCAAAGGCTGCCATGAGACTGCCGGCTTCGTACAAACCATCATCGACTGGTGGAATGCAGTGAATGTGTCTGGGAAAGGACAGGATCTACGCCTCAACGAACCCCATCGTGCCATTCAAGGGCCAAGCTCTACCAATCTCAGCACATTTCTGAGGACTTTCCAGGAGGCTGGCTCAGGCCACGGAGCAAGTCGCATACAGTGCCTTACCCATGACACGAAGAAGGCCCTGGTTCAGACTATGCAAGGGTTGGTCGCCCTTTGCAACTATTTGCTGATGTCTGAAGGCTTTGAGTATGTGCTGCTGCGGGAAATACAGAGCGACAGGCTTGAGGGGGAATTCTCTGTATACAGGCAGTCAACGGGAGCAAACTCCTTTATGACTACAGGGGACGTGCTCTCTGCCTGCAAGAAACGTCTTGCTAGATACGCTGCCTCGTACCTCCAGTCTATCGATGTCCAACCCGAGCCAAAGGAGCACATATGCTTGGGCACTGCCATTGTATTGGAGGATGCAGCTTCTATCGAGAGGTGCACAGCAGAAGTCACTTTGACGGTGAATGAAGAGAGCAGTGCGGCGTATGTGGCAGGCTGGCTGGAAAACAAGTGTGTGGGTGACCTGATCTTCAACGAGGAAGAACCTCTTGTGACCAGTGAGGTCAAGGACTTTGTGGACACTGTGTCGAGAGGTTCCCTACGCATTCCTCATGCCATTACCTTCGAGCTAGTGAAGCTTGGGCTTTGCTTTCTGAAGAAGGCGCGTCACCGTGCATGCTGCCGCAGAAGACTGATGACTATCTTGTCAACACTGGCCAGCTTCAACGACATTGACATTGACTGCCCAAAACTGTATAGACATCTGTCCAATGTGTTGCTTCATGGATTGCAAAATCTGGAGAAAGATCACCAGAAGAATGCTGTCCTGCTGCAGACCTCTGTGAAGAAGGCTAGGTTAGCTGACTAACTGCTGCGGTTTGGTGAGTTTGTTTATTTGTTTTTTGTTATGTGTTTTTGTCTGTTTTCTTTGCTTGCTCACTTGTTTCAAAGCATAAAAACACATAAAATTAATTTTATTTGCATTAACAACCTTCATAACCACTTTCATTGTAGTCAAAATCCAGTTTAAACACATTTAGAGAAGTAGAAAGTGTTAGATGGCAATGGCCTCCGCTAGCGAAGTCAGAGACTGAGCTGTGCGCGTCCTGTTTTATAGTAGTCCTTGACTCCTAATCATAATTTAAGGGCCACTTCTTCCTTCCTCTCTAATTTTAAGTTGAAATAATTGACAATGTTTAGAATTGATTCTATGTTTTATTTCATCATTTCCACACCTGTTTTGGAAAAAGAAATTAGCACAATGACCCATTAGTGAACAGCACATGCATTTAAAGGAACATCCCCCCCTTTTCAAAAAACAGAAAGTGTCCGATTTGGCCAATCTGTTTTCAATATCGCGTGTGTCCGCCCCGAGCCTGGATGCATGCTTCACAGCGCCGATGCATCGACCCCACAAGGGTACGGAGTGTGTCCTGAGGGATGGCCGCCCATTCGATCTGCAGGATGTCGACCAGCCTGGCCAGGGTGTCTGGTGGGGGGTGGTTGTCCCCGATGCGCCTCCCGAGCACATCCCAGAGGTGTTCAATTGGGTTCAGGTCAGGTGAGCACGCTGGCCAGGCCATACGGACGACTTCATGCTGCTCCAGGAAGTCGGTCACAAGGCGTGCTCGATGCGCAGGTGCATTGTCGTCCTGGAAGATGGCGCCTTGACCAAGGTCCACAAGCGCAGGCAGTGCCACGGCCGCCAGAACCTCGTCCCGGTACCGGACCCCGTTCAGGATGCCGTCAATGGGGAGCAGGGGGGTCCGGGTACCACGGCTCATGCCACCCCACACCATCACCGACCCGCCGCCGTACCGGTTATGCTCTTGGACAGTGGCGTCAGCGAACCTCTCCCCTTGACGTCGCCACACCCGAGCCCGGCCATCGTTAAAGGTCAGGGTGAACCTGGACTCATCCGAAAACAAGACCGGGCCCACTGTTGCCTTGTCCAGGTCACGTGCTCCCTGGCCCAGGTCATGCGGCGCACTCTGTTGACCGGTGACAGCACGGGTTGGACGGCCGGTCTCCGTGACCTCAAGTTTGCCTCATGTAGCCGTCTTCTCACCGTGCTGCAGCTGATGTTAGCACCTGTTGCGTCCCTCAGCTGACCCCTCAAGGTCACCGCAGTGGATGCCCTTTCCCTCAGGACGGAGAGGGCAAGGTAGCGGTCTTGCTGTCTTGTCGTCTTGTCGTTACTCTGGGTCGACCCGTGTGACGCCTTTCCTGGACTGCTCCAGTCTCATTGAAGCGCTCCAGCAGTCTCTGGATTGTGGAATGTGACACTTCAAGTCGTCTAGCAACTTCCCGCTGCGCTAGGCCTTCATCAAGCAGAGCGAGGGCTCTCCCCCGCTGCTCATCCGTCATCCGTCGTCTTGCAAGCATGGTTAAAACGAACCAAGAACGGGTCCTTTTTATCCTCGTCTGCGGGCAACTTTGGCTGGAGTAGTGTTCAAAAAGGGCTTGCCTTGAACGTGCAAAGCGAATTTTGTCGCTACCTTGCCTGCGTCGTCAGAGAGACCCTGCTGAAGATTCGACAATTTCGTGTGGAAATTGTCTTCCTTGGGCCGCCCATTGCAAATCGGCAAATCCCCAAACACGTGCCAAAAGGAAACTGCAATGTTGTCTGAGCTCTTATCCATTCAGTTACGGCAACGAATTGGAGAAAAGAGTAAGAGAAAATAGGTTATTTCTCCTTTCAAAAATTGACTCAAAAACGTTCCTGGCCCTTCAATAATGACGTGTAGTATATGTGTATGGATGAATATTACTTTAAAAAAGACAACTCCACAGAGAGCACAGAATTACATTAGGAAGGTGTATCAATCTGATCTTGATAATCTTGGAAACTATATGTTAGAAAATGGTCTGTCGTTGTCAGCGGAAAAAAACTAACATGATGCTTTTTAATCCTGGTGGTACTTTTAGTAACTTGCCTACTTTCAGATTGCTTGGTGAAGTGTTACATTACAAACAGGTTGTAAAATTTCTGGGAGTCTTTATGACATCGAAATTAAACTGGAATGTCCATTTTGATTATATTTCAACAAAAGCAAGAAAAGCCTTAAATTTTCTAAAGATAATAAGCAGATTACCTTGGGGAATGGATACAAACATACTAATTCATCTATCAACAGCACTTGTACGATCTAAATTATCCTATGCACAAGAAGTGTTCTTCAGTGCACCAAAATATCTATTAAAGAGAAGATACAAAGCTTAGACTGCAAAAGTATTAAAATTGCTCTAGGTGTCTCTACTCGTGCTTCTAATCTGGAAACGTACAAAGTTGCTGGAATTCTGCCTCTGAACAACTATCGTGAGCTAGCGACAGCAAAATTTGCAGTTAGAACTACTTCACAAATGGATAATTTTGTGAGTAAGGAAATTGAAATCAGATCTGATGTTGACTTTCCAAAGCGAGCAAAAAGCATTTCATCACAAATGACTGTTGCAACTTACATATCTGACTTGGTCAAACAATCTAACATAAATATGGATGAAATAGCTGAGACACCATCAACAACGGCTATCCCTACATGGGAAATGCTAAAAGCCTCTTTTGATATTGATTATACAGATGCTAAGAAATCTGAAAACGTCAACATTTCGATATCCACAGCAAGAGAACACATCGATGAAAAATACTGTGCCCACCTTCATATTTTTACCGATGGATCAGTCTTAGAAAATAAATGTGCTGGAGCAGCATTTTATGTTCCAAAATTTAAAGCAAAAAAGTCATTTTTCGTAGGGGCAAACATATCTATCTTTACAGCGGAATTAGTCGCTATTATACAAGCATTGCATTATCTAGTAAATCATAAACCCGTGCCTTTCAAAGTAGTTCTCTTTGACTCAAAATCTGTATTATATGCTTTACGTTCTTTTGATACCGATGCAAGACCTGATTTTAATTACTGAGGCAAATCATCTTGTACATCGTTTAAGGGTCAAAGGTACAGATATCAGTTTATGCTGGGTGCCTTCTCACGTTGGTCTTCACGGCAACGAAGTAGTTGACAGAGCAGCTAAGCAAGGCGTGCAGAATTCTGATAATTCTATAGAATTACATGTTCGTACTTCCGTAAAAGAAGCTTGCAACATGCTCGAATCAGCCTCATGGACTCGATTTTATGAACATTTAAATGAACAGTTTGTGTCACAACAAATGATAAAACTTTCCGTTCAAAACGTATGTCAAAAATTGCAGTCTTCTTCCATGTATCATTTGAGATCGATTTTTGCTGTTCGTTTTCGTATTCAGCTAAACGCGTTGAAAACAAAATATTGTAAAAATGTCAAGTGTATTTGCGGCGAACAGTTCACACTTATTCTACTGCAAAATGCTACGTTCCTTTTTACCAAAAATGTTTACTCAAGAAAAGTATTCAAAAGTTACATCAGATCAATCTTTATTAGTTAAAATTTCAGAATCATTAGTTCACAGTCCTGTTAATGCATTACTTTAACTTTATGCGGTTTGTATTTTAGTGTTACAATTTCCCTTCATATTGTTGAAGTTAAGTTTTCGTTCCATTTTCCTGTTCTCCCACCTACTTATGTCTTTTTACTCTATCTCCCCTCTGCCCCAATCCAACCCGCTTAACTATCGTTCTACATTTTATTATATTTATTCCTCCCCCCCCCCCCTCTCCCGTCTAATATCACTTATAGTGAAAAGACGTTAAATCAAATAACGAACACACACACACACACAAACACACACACACACACACAAACACACACACGCACGCACACGCACACACATACACACACACACACACACAAACACACACGCACACACACACACACACACGCACACACACGCACACACACTTATGATCGGTTATACGTCAGGGTCTGATCAGATTTCAGTCATTGCTGTCCTGTCGGCAAATGTCATGCTGCACTATCAGATTTCAGTCATTGCTGTCCTGTCGGCAAATGTCATGCTGCACTATCAGATTTCAGTCATTGCTGTCCTGTCGGCAAATGTCATGCTGCACTATCAGATTTCAGTCATTGCTGTCCTGTCGGCAAATGTCATGCTGCACTATCAGATTTCAGTCATTGCTGTCCTGTCGGCAAATGTCATGCTGCACTATTCAGATTTCAGTCATTGCTGTCCTGTCGGCAAATGTCATGCTGCACTATCAGATTCAGTCATTGCTGTCCTGTCGGCAAATGTCATGCTGCACTATCAGATTTCAGTCATTGCTGTCCTGTCGGCAAATGTCATGCTGCACTATCAGATTTCAGTCATTGCTGTCTGTCGGCAAATGTCATGCTGCACTATCAGATTTCAGTCATTGCTGTCCTGTCGGCAAATGTCATGCTGCACTATCAGATTTCAGTCATTGCTGTCCTGTCGGCAAATGTCATGCTGCACTATCAGATTTCGGTCATTGCTGTCCTGTCGGCTAATGTCACGCTACACTATCAGATTTCAGTCATTGCTGTCCTGTCGGCAAATGTCATGCTGCACTATCAGATTTCAGTCATTGCTGTCCTGTCGGCAAATGTCATGCTGCACTATCAGATTTCAGTCATTGCTGTCCTGTCGGCAAATGTCATGCTGCACTATCAGATTTCGGTCATTGCTGTCCTGTCGGCAAATGTCACGCTACACTATCAGATTTCAGTCATTGCTGTCCTGTCGGCTAATGTCATGCTGCACTATCAGATTTCAGTCATTGCTGTCCTGTCGGCAAATGTCATGCTACACTATCAGATTTCACAGCACTGGTTTGAGTCACCAACAAACAGCTCCACGTGAAAGTCTTAATTTAAATTCCGATCAACAAAACGATAAACGCACTGACAAACAGCTACAAATACCCGAAAACAATCCTAGATACCATGAACCGCCACCCTCCCAAAAAACACAAACTTATTTTCAGGGATTTATGCATATGTACACATTGACCAACGCACTGATCCCCCCCCCCCCCCCCCCCCCCCCCCCCCCCCCCCGAAAACTCCAAGACATTCTAAAATACTCAAAAAACACCATTCCAAGTATTTATGCATCAGGTACACACTGACTAACGCACTGTCAAACACCTCTAAAACAGTCCAAGACACCTTAACCCACCCCTACAACATCACAACACTAAAAATACTTCCCAACACACCTTTTTAGGCAGCTATGCATTGAGTACCATCTAAGGCACCTTCAAGCATCCCTAAGCTACCCCCAGACACTCTAAAACACCTCAAACTAACCTCTCTAGGCATTTGTGCATCAAGTACGCACTGACAAACGCAGTGACAAATACCTCTAAACCCATCCAAGATAACATAAAACACCCCTAGAATACTCCAAGATGCCCGAAAACACTCCCAAATACTCGTCCAGCCATTTATGCATGAGGTACACACTGACGAACGCACAGACAAATACCTCTAAACATCACTGACAGGGAAACACAACATAACAAGAAAAATCACAAAACAACAAACAGCAAATCCAACTTTCCAAGCAGAAAGCATTCTAATCAAACAGACACATATAGACATTACATAAAAACGATAACGTTTTCTGGTGATCATCACTGGCCAGTGACATGTATGGTGCTGAACAAACGATTAGTTTATCTAGTAAGTTCCAATAGCCAATAGCTACTTTCTGGTTGTGTTCCTAATTGTACAGTTGGAGCAAACACACATCGGTTTGATTTTGAATCAGAATTATATCAGTACCGTCATGCTGTTAAATCAATCCCCACCCCACCCCACAGTCCAGATGCATAGAAGACGATACAGGCTTTAGAAATTGTTGAACGACAAAGGGACATTGAAACATGGCGTAACTCGGTGCAGCAAAGCCATGATCAAAATATGACTCAAGACTTCCTCGATCGTACCAGCACTTACCTTTTGGTGTAGACTAGGTGTGTGGATGTGCGGGAGGCTGAACTGCTGTACGTCCTGGGTTGAGCAGGTTGGTCAGTCACTATCACAGAAGGTTCGGTTGGTCAGTCAGTTTTACCATGTCAATGCTCATTCACTGTATTGCTGTCGTTTGGCTTCCTATTTGTTGTGCAGCTGTATGCTATTACGTTGACTGGCTGACTGAGCTGCCTGAGCTTTCTTAAATTAATAGACCACCTCCAGTAAAATTGTTTGTAACTACACTGGAATGAGGGCGCATATCAGTCTGACTTGCTTCTCCTTTTGTCAAGCCGTGTGGCGGTAAATGTTCTTTTTTTCCATTTCGGGGGGGGGGGGGGGGGAGTAAGTGTGTGTGTTGTGTATGTGTGTGTGTATGTGTGTGTGTGTGTGTATGCATGTGTGTATGTGTGTGTATGTGTATGTATGTGTATGTGTGTGTATGTGTGTGTGTATGTTGTGTGTGGTGTGTATAATATGGGTGTTGGGGTGTATGTATGTAGTGTGTGTATGTGTGTGTGATGTGTGTGTGTGTCTGTGTGATGTAATGTTGTGATGTGTGTGTATGTTGGTGTGTTGTGTGTGTGATGTATGTATGTGTGTGTGTGTATGTATGTGTGTGTGTGTGTGTGTGAATGTATGTATGTATGTGTGTGTATGTATGTGTGTGTGTGTGTGTGATGTATGTGTGTGTGTAGTGTGTGTGTGTGTGTGTAGGTGGGGGTTTGGGGTGTGTGTGTGTGCAACTGATCTGCAGGGTGTGTTATTGTGTTTCCTTGACTGACAGTAACCCATCGTGAATATGATCTTACTCATCATCACCACCATCATCATTGTATTTGTATATCACAGGCAGTTCATATCAAACCTTTCTCATTACCGCACTTTACGTAGTAATGAATCACTATTAAACTTTATATGATAACAATAATAGAGAAAACAATTATATCAGTGTAGCAAACATAACTCGTTCCTCAAAAAACTACTTGTGACAAAATGGAATAATACGATAAAAAAACAAAAACAAAAACAAACAAAAACCACGATAATCAAGAATAACAACAGAATAACAGTAAAAAAAAAAAAAAAAAAAGGGGGGACCACTGAGCACAAAGAACACGTAAGGAAAAAACAACAAAACAGAACTTTGACAACCGCACCCTGTCCACCAACTGCGAAGACTTAACCCTTTGACTCTCTCACCCAGTTCACCAGCTTCCTGCAGGAAGCTGGTAGATTGGATTAGGGAGAAAGCTGGTGGATTGGGTAGGGGAATTAAAGGGTTGTATTTGCATGGAGAGCATGGTTGGCAATGCAGGATGCTGGTGGATTGGGTAGGGGAGTTAAAGGGTTAAGTGTTTGCATGGAGAGCTTGGTTGGCAATGCAGGATTCTGGTGGAATGGGTAGGGAAGTTAGAGGGTTAACTGTTTGCATGGAGAGCTTGGTTGACAATGCAGGATGCTGGTGGACTGGGTAGGGGAGTTACAGGGTTAAGTTTTTGCGTGGAGAGCATGGTTGGCAATGCAGGATGCTGGTGGATTGGGTAGGGGAGTTAAAGGGTTAAGTGTTTGCATGGAGAGCATGGTTGGCAATGCAGGATGCTGGTGGATTGGGTAGGGGAGTTAGAGGGTTAAGTGTTTGCATGGAGAGCATGGTTGGCAATGCTGGTGGACAGTGTGCAGGAATCAAAGAGTTCAATGAATCATTGACGTGTGCGATATTCCAGTGGGTAAGACGTCGCAATCCCAATCGGAGAGTGTGGGTTCGATCATGTGTAGGCAACCCCGCGTGGTGTTCTGGTAAAGGGTGAACATGTGTCACCTGCTGGTGCCTGAACCTTCTTTGATTGTATACACACGCAGAACATCAGTATGTGCTTGTTAACCCGGGTTTTTAAACTTATCAACCTGTCTCAAGGTTGTGCCGTTTGCTGTTATTTTGCATGAGGGGATTTCATGTTTTTTACTGATCACCATGACTTCAGTCTTCCTGCTGTTTAGTTCCAACCCCTTACCTTTGCTTTCTATTTCAAGTATATTCACAAGGTTTTGTAGGTCCCATTTCACTTTCTGCAATTAGCACGGTGTCATCTGCGTATCGAATGTTGTTTATCATTTTTCCTCCAACCTTTAATTCAGGGTCTTCCTCTAAGTTTTTCATGATGTTTTCGCCGTAAAGTGAAAACAGATCTGGTGACAAAACACAACCCTGTCTGACTCCTCTTTTGATGTTTTGGAAAGAGCTTATATTGTTTTTTATTCTCATTGCAGCTGTTTGTTCCCAATACATATTTCTGATTATTCGTAGATCTTTTCCATCAATATTGGGTCTTTCTATTTGGTTGATCAGTTCTTCATGTCTTACCCGATCGAAAGCCTTGGTATAGTCAACAAAGCATAAATATAAATCCTTGTTCATCTCGATTGACCTCTCTATGATAATTCTTAGGATGTATATGGCATTGATAGTTCCTTTCCCTTCCACAAATCCGCACTGTTCTTCTGCTTTTTCTTTTGATTCTATTCCTTGTCCTCATCATGATTATTCTTAACAGGATTTTGTTACATGACTCATCAAACTGATTGTGCGATGAAGTTTGCATTCTATAGCTCCTGTCTTCTTTGGAGGTGCAATGAAATTTGATTTTGACATATCTTTGGGGATTTTTCCAGTGTCGTAAATTTCATTTAGGAGGACTGTTATTTTTTCTATACCGAATTCCTCCGGGGTTTCAATCATCTCTGTAGTAATGTTGTCTGGTCCTGGGGCTTTTCCTGGAAGCAGCATTTTTTCAATGCTGCTTTAACTTCATCTTTCATTATGGGTGGTCCTTCGAAGTTCTTTCTTATAATGTGTTCTAAATTTCTGTCATCCTCAAAAAGGTCTTTAATGTACTCTTCCCATCTGTCCAGTATTTTGTCTTTTTCCATGAGAAGTGTACCATCTTTCGATTTTAAGCAACCAGTTGATGTGCATGTATTTTTCCTGTGGACAATTTCTTCAATTCGTCTGTACATACCCTGAGGATCCGTTTTGTGTTGGTCTTGTATTTCTTTACATTTTGTTTTCAGCCAAGCTTCCTTAGCTTCATTGCACCTATTCCTGATTTCTTTGTTTATCTTCCTGTATATCTCCTCGTTTCTCTTTGCCTTCCTCCGTTCCTCCATCAAGCCTAAAATTTCTTTTGTCATCCACGTCTTTTTGCTTTTCTATCTACTAAAGGGATTTCTTCACAAGCTTCATTTATCGAATTTCTCAACTTTGTCCATTGTTCTTCACTGTCACCAACGTCTTCCAGAGCACTGAATTTGTTTTGAACATGTACATTAGATTTTTCACGTATCAATTCATCTGTCTTTAAGAGTCCAAGGTTTAGTTTGATGTTGCTTTTGGTCTGTTTCCTTTTCGTAATTTCAGCCTAAATCTTCCCACTACAGGATTGTGGTCACTGTTGCAGTCTGCGCCTGGTAATGTTTTTGCTGACAGTAAAGAATTTCTAAATCTTTTATTAATCAGATGTAGTCAGTCTGATTTTGGTATTATCTCCTGGACTCATACAAGTCCATTTTCTTATATTAGGCTGCTCAAACCAGGTTTTTCCTACTATGAACTCATTCATCTGTGCCCATTCCACATGATTCCCTCCCCTTTCATTTTGTGTACCAAGGCCACGAGGTCCAACTATATCCTCCATCCTATCCTTTCCCACTTTAGCATTAAAATCTCCCATTATGACTGTAACTTCTTGTGATTTACATTGGACCTTGGCCATCTCTAAAACTTCGTAGAAGTTGTCGATGTCTTCCTGAGTACTTGCGGATGTTGGTGCATACACCTGTATGATGTTGATATCAAATGGTTTGCCTCCCAGTTGGACACAGTCCAGTATCCCTTAACTGCTTTTGATTTGTCCCTGTCCATTACAATGCCTACTCCTCTTTCATGTGAGTTTCCACCAGAATATAATAATAAATTAATAATTAATGTTTATTTGTATAGCGCATATTCCATATAAAAACATGCTCACCAGCGCTTTACATTTCGCAAGAAAGGCAAAAGGTGATAAAAAATGTTCACAATTACATACACAATAAGATAACAACAAACATTAAAGCTATACAAGTAAGAAGACATAAGAAACCACAGAATATTAAAATTTAAACACTGACTTATGTAATGAAGAAAGATTAACAGAGTTTTCATATGAATAAAGAGGCATACTGTGTTTGTATATTGCTGCGTGTGTGTGCTTGCGTAAGTGTGTGTGTGTGGTGCGTGTGTGTGTGTACGTGTGTGTGTGCGTTGCTGTGCGCGTGTGTGTATGTAAGAATTGTGTGTGTGTGTGTGTGTGAGTGAGTGTGTGTGCGTGTGCTATGTTTGCATGCGTGTGTGTGTGTTTTGTGCATGTAATAGTTGTACATAAAATTATAATCAATATTTTGAATGAAGATAAAAACAGAAAAATTCTAAATCATATACATTATAACTTAGTATTACAGCATTAACACCTTGACAATCAAAATTACCTCACAAATTATAAACTATTCGCACATCATGCATCACAATTTACATACAAAGATTAAAAAAAATTCTTAAAGTATTTCAGTCTCTTTCCCACTCAATTTCTCCCCTATCCCCTCCTCAGCTGTACACATACAGTGATGCACACACATGCTCACTCATGGCACACACAACACACATACACACATGCACGCACACACACACACCTCGCTCTATAGGCCCTTACACAAAATACTGTTATACAGGCAGGAGAGATTAGTCTGATGACAGACTTGCAAACAAAGGCTCTTCAGGTTAGATGAGTTTGAAAGAGGTGGGTTTTCAGGTGCCGTTTGAAGGTTGAGAAACACTTAGTTTTTCTGAGAGAAAATGGTAGAGAGTTCCATACATTTGAGCCAAAGACAGAGAAAGATTTTTTACCAAAGGTGTCTAGAGAGAAGCGAGAAACAGTCAACAGTGAGGTGTCAGAAGAGCGGAGCGTTCGAGGTTTGTAACCCTGCAGGAGGTTGGCAAGATAGGATGGCATGCTCTCGTGATAGATACACTGAAAGCAGAGACAGGCAATTTTATATTGAATCCTAGCCTTTACCGGGAGCCAATGAAGTGTTCTAAGCAGAGATTGCACTCTCACGCCTGGGCTTGCGGAGAACAAGGCGAGCCGCGTGGTTCTGTATGCGCTGAAGTTTAAATAGTTGATTGTCATGGAGACCTGCGAATAGAGAGTTACAATAGTCCAGTCTAGATAGTATGAAAGAGACAGCAAGCTTGTTGGCAGCATCAGTGGAAAGGGAGGAGCGAATCTTACCTATTCTGCGTAGCTGATAGTACAGAGTACGGCACAACTGTTTGACATGGGCTTCCATAGACAGTGTTTCATCCAGATAGAAGCCAAGGTTTCTAACAGTTTGTGAGAAAGATACATCACAACCAGAGATAGACATGGGGGCATGAGTAACCTGATTGACCTTTGACTTAGTACCAGTAACAATAAGCTCAATTTTATCATCATTCATCTTCAGCTTGTTTTCACACATCCACTTGGAGACATCCTCTATACAATCTCTCAGACTGCACGCAAGAGCGTCAAAATTTGATGGGGCAGAGGAGCTATGCAGCTGTGAGTCATCTGCAAAGAATGTATGAGTGACCTGACTGATGAATGATAATGCTGAGAGGTTGTGTATACATAGTGAACAGGACAGGTCCCAAGACAGAACCTTGTGGGACACCACATTTCAGCACAGATGGATTTGATTTGTGGTCAATGACAACAGACTGGGTACGTCCAGTCAAATAGGAGGTAAACCAGTCCAGAACCGTTCCAGAACAGCCAAAAGTGGTACGCAACCGCGTTATGAGGATGCTATGGTCTATGGTGTCAAATGCTGCTGACAAGTCAAGCAGTGACAAGATAGACACACTCCCATTGTCTGAAGCCTGAAGGAGGTCATTGACCACACGCAATAGAGCGGTTTCGTGTATGGCACTTACGGTAGGCTGACTGGAATGGCTCTAGCGGTTGTGAGATTCCGATGCTGCAGAAGCTGTTCTAGTACAATACGTTCCAACACTTTGATAGGAATGGTAGATTGGAAACTGGACGATAATTCTTCAAGCAGTTGGTCGAGATTTGCCTTCTTCAGAAGGGGCTTGACAGGGTGCTTAAGCACTGAGGCACAACACAGATGACAAGGACTTATTCTAATATCTGTGCAATTGGAGTAATTTCATTAGGACAATCAAATAGGTAGAGGCTGTTATCATGCTGCCCTCTTCCATCTCACTTCCCCTGGTCCTAAAATATTAATGTTCAGCCTTTCCATCTCCATTTTGACGTTGTCTAATTTGCCTTTTTGGAACAAAATTCTTATATTCCATGTTGATATTTTAATATTTTTGAGTTTGAGTTTGGTCGCAGTGGTTTGCTGGCGGTCTGGAGTCACCTGTGCCGCATGACGGTCCCTACCGGACGAAGGTGCTCCATCGGAGCACCTATTTACGTCGTTATCTTTATTTTTGTTTTCACTGTCCATAATTTTTCTAGGGAGAATGCGATGGTGGTTTCCCGTTGCCTTCCATCGGTTTTCTTCTTTTTTTTTTTTTTGGTCTCTCCGCTAGCCTTTGTCGTTCCCACGACAACCTACAAGGCAGTAGGGTGATTGTTTTCTTTCAGGGTTACCTCCCTTAGCCTGATTCTCTCCCGAGATGTCCACAAAGCAGTGGAGCTATTTACCTATAGATGGGGGTCTAGTTCGTGGGCACCAGGGCATATCCACACGTGATTGGGCCTGCGTACTGCACGTCTGGGGGCCAGACCTCCTCGGAGTCCCTCGAGATTTAGCCTGAGTCCGTGAGGTGCTCAGTTACTGCATGTCGCCACGAGGAGGCACAACGTAGGGATTGCTGATGGAGAGGCTATGTACTGACAGGTAGAGATGTACGCATTCTGCTCTTCTTTTCGCAAGCAGCAGTGCTAGCCAGCGGTGCAGGCTGAAAGTGAGAGGTGACAAGCACGCAGTCACTAGCCGACACACTAGGACACATTCACTGGTATGTGTTCTATAAAAGCTTACGTACTTTCCTATACGACTGAAAACTGTGTGCATGTGTTAAGTGAATTTTTGGCTTATGGATATGTGATGTGCAGAAGCAATTCTAGATCATTCAAGCCATTTTTTGTACATATTTTAGTGTCCTCAGGATGCTTATATTT
>JAPXFY010000034.1:39595368-39617868 GCA_030674185.1 Monoplex corrugatus
ACGGTAAGTTTTATCATTTGTTGTGACACAAACTGTTCATCTGAATGTTCAAGAAATCGAGTCCATGAGGCTGATTCGAGTAAGTTGCAAGCTTCTTTTACGGAGGTATGAACATGTAATTCTATAGCATTATCAGCATTCTGGGCGCCTTGCTTAGCTGCTCTGTCAACTACTTCGTTGCCGTGAAGACCAACATGAGAAGGCACCCAGCATAAACTGATATCTGTACCTTTGACCCTTAAACGATGTATAAGATGATTTGCCTCAGTAATTAAATCAGGTCTTGTGTCGGCATTAAAAGACCGTAAGGCATATAATACAGATTTTGAGTCAACAAAGAGAACTATTTTGAAAGGCACGGGTTTAAGATTTACTAGATATTGCAATGCTTGATTAATAGCGACTAATTCCGCTGTAAAGATCGATAAGTTTGCCCCAACGAAAAATGACTCTTTTTATCTTAAATTTTGGAACATAAAATGCTGCTCCAGCACATTTATTTTCTAAGACTGATCCATCGGTAAAAATGTGAAGGTGGGTACGGTATTTTTCATCGATGTGTTCTCTTGCTGTGGATATCGAAATGTTGACGTTTTCAGATTTCTTAGCGTCTGTATAATCAATATCTTAAGAGGCTTTTAGCATTTCCCATGTAGGGATAGGCGTTGTTGATGGTGTCTCAGCTATTTCATCCATATTTATGTTAGACTGTTTGACAAGTCAGATATGTAAGTTGAAACAGTCATTTGTGATGAAATGCTTTTTGCTCGCTTTGGAAAAGTCAACGATCAGACCTGATTTTAATTTCCTTGACTCACAAAATTGTCCGTTTGTGAAGTAGTTCTAACTGCAAATTTTGCTGTCGCTAGCTCACGATAGTTGTTCAGAGGCAGAATTCCAGCAACTTTATACGTTTCCAGATTAGAGGCATGAGTAGGGACACCTAGAGCAATTTTAATACTTTTGCAGTCTAAGCTTTGTATCTTCTTTAATAAATATTTTGGTGCACTGAAAGAACACTTCTTGCGCATAGGATAATTTAGATCGTACAAGTGCTGTTGACAGATGAATTAGTATGTTCGTATCCATTCCCCAAGGTAATCGGCTTATTATCTTTAGAAAATTTAGGGCTTTTCTTGCTTTTGTTGAAATATAATCAAAATGGACATTCCAGTTTAATTTCGATGTCATAAAGACTCCCAGAAATTTTAAACCTGTTTGTAATGTAACACTTCACCAAGCAATCTGAAAGTAGGTAAATTACTTAAAGTACCACCAGAATTAAATAGCATCATGTTAGTTTTTTCCGTTGACAACGACAGACCATTTTCTAAATATAGTTTCCAAGATTATCAAGATCAGATTGATACAATTTCCTAATGTAATTCTGTGCTCTCTGTGGAGTTGTCTTTTTTAAAGTAATATTCATCCAAATACATATATCATCAGCGTACTGTGCCAAAACAACACGATTTGAGAGTGCTTTAGGAAGATCCTGTATAAGGATATTAAATAAAAGCGGTGCTATCACTGAACCTTGTGGAATTCCCATATCAAGATGTCGTGAAGTAGAATAACTAGTTCCCACTCTTGCCTGAATAGTTCTATTGGCTAAAAAAGACTTAATGTAATCATACATATTGCCAGATAAACCAGTATCACTTATAGTGAAAAGACGTTAAATCAAGCAAGCAACCAACCAATAGATTTCAGCTTGTACAATAAACGCGTATGCCAAACTTGATCATAATCTTTTTTCATATCGAAAAAAGTAGCTAAAAGACTTTTTCTGCGGGCAAACTGTTTCTTGATGTGAGTGGTAAGTTTAACCAGGTGCTCAACTGTAGATCTCCCTTTTCTAAAACCTGCCTGATTTACTGGAATAACGTTATTTTTATCACAGTAATGTACAAGTCTGTTAATACCAATTTTTCCAATAGTTTGCTCGTATGGGACGTCAACGCAATAGGTCTGTAACTGTTTTTATTGTTTTTAGGCTTTCCTGCTTTTAATACTGGTATAACAATAGACTTTTGCCATAATTGTGGTATAGTTTTCCTGCTTTTAATACTGGTATAACAACAGACGTTTGCCATAATTGTGGTATAGTTCCACCAGCCCAGCATTTCTGAAAAATTTTGTGTAAAAAAATAATATAGTTTTCTGGAAGATGTTTAATCATTTCAGTTGAAACTGCATCAACACCTACCGAACTCCTTTTGTTGCGCAGAGACAAGATAGTGTTTTTTAACTCTTCTAAGGTGATTGGAGAATTAAACCAGAGATCATTTTGAGGTATTGGATCAGTGTAGATAGGGTTGTTAGCTGCCATTTCCCTGTAGTGTTTGCAGGTAGGAGTCAAACCATCTACTTTACTATTTTGGGCAAAAAGTTCCACAAAAGTTTCAGCTTTGTCCATGTCGGAAAGAAATTTGTGACTTGTATCAATCATTATTGGACACCTAGGTAAGTTGGCTCCATTTTTCATTTGATTCATTTTTGTCCATACTTTATGGAAATCCTTGAAATCTGAAATTTCTTTTGTGCAGTATGATGCCCAGTAATTTTTCTTTGCTTCAGCGATGATTTTATTACACTGGGTGTTAGCTTTTTTCATTTCCATATGATCTTCAGGTTTCCTGCTTTTGATGTAGATTTTGTATTTCTCTTTTTTATACTGAACTGCTTGCTCACATACCTCCGTCCACCAAACATTACCCAAACGGTTATTAGACTTAAAAGTTTTGAGTTTCGGGATGGAAAGGTCTGCAGCAGCTAGAACTGACTCCTGGAATTTAGAAAACATAACGTCTACATTTTCACTTTCATAATGTGTGAAATCTCGATTAGAAAGAACAGTCTGAAACAAGGACCAATCAGCGCGTGTGTAATTATACTTTGGTATAATATCAAAAGTGCTGTCTTTCATCCTGATGTTTTCGTTAGTTAGTGTTATGAGGATAGGTAAGTGATCACTTCCTAAAATATCTCTGTGAGTGTCCCAGGTACAGCATGGTACTAATTCTGGTGAGATTAAAGACAGATCGATGGCTGTTGCCCGATGTTTGGAAATATCAGGAATTCTATGTGTATGTGTGTGTATGTGTATGTATGTATGTGTGTGTGTCTGTGTGTGTGTATGTGTGTGTGCGTGTGTGTGTGTGTGTATGTGTGTGTGTGTGTGTGTGTGTGTGTGTGTGTGTGTGTGTGTGTGTGTGTGTGTGTGTGTAATGAAGGGGGGAAGCAAAAGACTAAAATTAGAAACATTAAGATAAAAAACAACAACAGAAACACCCATAATGACTTGAACAAACTTCCTCCCCAAAATACTCATTTGGCCAGGAGTCCTATCTGAACATTGATTGATATAATTATACAGTGATAATACCTACCATAAGAACTTGATATAATTATACTGTAATAACACGTACCATAAGAACTTGATATAATTATACAGTAATAACATGTACCATAAGAACTTGATATAATTATACAATAATAACACGTACCATAAGAACTTGATATAATTATACAATAATAACACGTACCATAAGAACTTGATATAATTATACAGTAATAACATGTACCATAAGAACTTGATATAATTATACAGTAATAACACGTCCATAAGAACTTGATATAATTATACAGTAATAACACGTACCATAAGAACTTGATATAATTATACAATAATAACACGTACCATAAGAACGTGATATAATTATACAGTAATAACACGTACCATAAGAACGTGATATAATTATACAGTAATAACACGTACCATAAGAACTTGACATAATTATACAGTAATAACATGTACCATAAGAACTTGATATAATTATACAATAATAACACGTACCATAAGAACTTGATATAATTATACAATAATAACACGTACCATAAGAACTTGATATAATTATAGTGATAAAACGTACCATAAGAACTTGATATAATTATACAGTAATAACACGTACCATAAGAACTTGATATAATTATACAGTAATAACACGTACCATAAGAACTTGATATAGATCTATAATTATACAATAATAAAACGTACCATAAGAACTTGATATAGATCTATAATCATACAATAATAAAACGTACCATAAGAACCTGATATAATTATACAGTAATAACGCGTACCATAAGAACTTGATATAATTATACAATAATAACACGTACCATAAGAACTTGATATAATTATACATGATAAAACGTACCATAAGAACTTGATATAATTATACAGTAATAACACGTACCATAAGAACTTGATATAAATTATACAATAATAAAACGTACATAAGAACTTGATATAACTATACAGTAATAACACGTACCATAAGAACTTGATATAATTATACAATAATAACACGTACCATAAGAACTTGATATAATTATAAGTAATAAACGTACCATAAGAACTTGATATAATTATACAGTAATAACACGTACCATAAGAACTTGATATAATTATACAAGTAATAACACGTACCATAAGAACTTGATATAATTATACGTATAAAACGTACCATAAGAACTTGATATAATTATACAGTAATAAAACGTACCATAAGAACTTGATATAATTATACAATAATAAAACGTACCATAAGAACTTGATATAATTTAATACAGTATATAACACGTACCATAAGAAACTTGATATAATTATACAGTAATAACACGTACCATAAGAACTTGATATAATTATAGTAATAACACGTACCATAAGAACTTGATATAATTATACAGTAATAACACGTAACCATAAGAACTTGATATAATTAATATAAAACGTACCATAAGAACTTGATATAATTATAGTATAAACGTACCATAAGAACTTGATATAATTATAAGTAATAACACGTACCATAAGAACTTATATAATTATAATTAACACGTACCATAAGAACTTGATATAATTATAGTAAACACGTACCATAAGAACTTGATATAATTATAGTAATAAACGTACCATAAGAACTTGATATAATTATAGTAATAACACGTACCATAAGAACTTGATATAATTATAGTAATAACACGTACCATAAGAACTTGATATAATTATAGTAATAACACGTACCATAAGAACTTGATATAATTATAGTGAAACGTACCATAAAACTGATATAATTATAGTAAAAACGTACCATAAGAACTTGATATAATTAAGTGAATAACACGTACCATAAGAACTTGATATAATTATAGTATAAAACGTACCATAAGAACTTGATATAATTATAGTGATAAAACGTACCATAAGAACTTGTATAATTATAGTATAACACGTACCATAGAACTTGATATATTATAGTAAAAACGTACCATAAGAACTTGATATAATTATAGTAATAACCGTACCATAAGAACTTGATATAATTATAGTGAATAAACACGTACCATAAGAACTTGATATAATTATAGTGATAACACGTACCATAAGAACTTGATATAATTATAGTATAAACGTACCATAAGAACTTGATATAATTATAGTGATAAAACGTACCATAAGAACTTGATATAATTATAGTGATAAAACGTACCATAAGAACTTGATATAATTATAGTGATAAACGTACCATAAGAACTTGATATAATTATAGTATAAAACGTACCATAAGAACTTGATATAATTATAGTGATAAAACGTACCATAAGAACTTGATATAATTATAGTATAAACGTACATAAAACTTGATATAATTAATGATAAACGTACCTAAGAACTTGATATAATTATAGTGATAAAACGTACCATAAGAACTTGATATAATTATAGTAATAAACGTACCATAAGAACTTGATATAATTATATAGTGAATAAAACGTACCATAAGAACTTGATATAATTATACGTATAACACGTACCATAAGAACTTGATATAATTATAAGTAATAACACGTACCATAAGAACTTGATATAATTATAGTAATAACACGTACCATAAGAACTTGATATAATTATACAGTAATAAACACGTACCATAAGAACTTGATATAATTATACAGTAATAAACACGTACCATAAGAACTTGATATAATTATAGTAATAACACGTACCATAAGAAACTTGATATAATTATAAGTAATAAAACGTACCATAAGAACTTGATATAATTATACAGTGATAAAACGTACCATAAAACTTGATATAATTATACATAAAAAACGTACCATAAGAACTTGATATAATTATACAGTGATAAAACGTACCATAAAACTTGATATAATTATAGTATAAAACGTACCATAAGAACTTGATATAATTATATAATAAAACGTACCATAAGAACTTGATATAATTATACAGTAATAAAACGTAACCATAAGAACTTGATATAATTATCAGTAATAAAACGTACCATAAGAACTTGATATAATTATACAGTGATAATAACTACCATAAGAAGACTTAGCTATATTTATCAGTATATAATCGTACCATTAGAGAACTGAGTATAATTATACAACCTGAGTGAATTTAATGCGTCACCTGATATATGACCTATTGATATGCATCTACTAGTATATCGTCGTACCCATATGAACTTTGATCATCATCCTATGTGAACTAATGCGTAGACCTGATAGTAATTATACAGTAATCACCTGATGGACTTTATCAGTCATCCTGATGTGACTTTAACGTACCTAGTATACATATGATTGATTTATGCAGTAGCCCTGAGTGACATTACAGTCACCTGATGTGATTTATAGCTTCACCCTGATTGAACTTGATTAATTCATCCGAGTGACTTTAGCATCATAACCTTGATTGAATTATATGTCAGTACCTGAATGACTTTATGATACATCTGATTGAATTAACGTACCCTGATGTGAACTTTATGCATCATATTATACCTGATGACTTAACAGTCACCTGAGTGACTTTATCAGTCATCCCTGATGTGACATTTTACCAGTACACCCTGATGTGATTTAGCTGTAGCCTGATGTGACTTTATAGCGTCATACCTGATGTGACTTTATGCAGTCACCTGATGTGACTTTATGCAGTCATCCCTGATGTGACTTTATGCATTCACCCTGATGTGATTTACACGTCAGCCCTGATGTATTTATGCAGTCACCCTGATGTGACTTTAGCTGTTAGCCCTGATGTGACTTTATGCAGTCATCCTGATGTGACTTTATGCTGTCAGCCCTGATGTGACTTTATGCAGTCACCCTGATGTGACTTTATGCAGTCAGCCCTGATGTGACTTTATGCTGTTACCCTGATGTGACTTTATGCAAGTCATCCCTGATGTGACTTTATGCATGTCAGCCCTGATGTGACTTTATGCAGTCATCCCTGATGTGACTTTATGCTGTCAGCCTGATGTGAATTTATGCAGTCATCCCTGATGTGACTTTTTCAGTCATCCCTGATGTGACTTTATGCATGTCACCCTGATGTGACTTTATGCAGTCATCCCTGATGTGACTTTATGCTGTCAGCCCTGATGTGACTTTAATGCTGTCATCCCTGATGTGACTTTATGCTGTCATCCCTGATGTGACTTTACACAGTCAGCCCTGATGTGACTTTACACAGTCAGCCCTGATGTGACTTTATGCAGTCAGCCCCTGATGTGACTTTATGCAGTCATCCCTGATGTGACTTTATGCAGTCATCCCTGATGTGACTTTATGCAGTCAGCCCTGATGTGACTTTATGCAGTCATCCCTGATGTGACTTTATGCTGTCAGCCCTGATGTGACTTTATGCTGTCAGCCCTGATGTGACTTTATGCTGTCAGCCCTGATGTGACTTTATGCTGTCAGCCCTGATGTGACTTTATGCTGTCAGCCCTGATGTGACTTTATGCTGTCAGGTGGGCTTTAAATGATAAGAACAAGAATGGACTCTATGGAACTGATGTCAGACGCTCTTTTGTTCCGTTCTTACTGTGCACAACAGCCGAACACCTTGTTGTGACCTTGGCTATCCAACTTCTGAGTACGCTTTGCTCCAAATTTGGTAAGGACCCATCGAGATAAAACCGACATGTTTCTTTTTTTGGGTGGTGGTGGTGGTGGGTGGTATTTGTTTGTTTGTTTGTTTGTTTTTTGTTTTTTTGTTTTTTTTTGTTTGTTTTTTGGTCACTTTGTTATGTAAGAGAGAGAGACAGACAGACAGACAGAGAGAGAGAGGGACAAAGAAAGAGGACAGAGAGAGAGGGGGACAGACAGAGAGAGAGAGAGGGACAGAGAAAGAGTGACAGAGAGAGACAGACAGACAGAGAGGAACGGGAAAGAGACAGACAGACATGCAGATTGTACACCACACACAGGGAAATACACTGTACTTATTGCACATGTACAAAATATACAACGATTGTACTGATGTGCACACAACACAACAACGGACAATATACAATAACAGTTTTATTGATACACATATACAATAACAGTTTTATTGATACACATCTACAATAGTGGTGTACTACAGGGATGGTGACTATGCCCCATACAATAACAGTTTTATTGATACACATCTACACTAGTGGTGTACTACAGGGATGGTGACTATGCCCCATACAATAACTATTTTATTGATACACATCTACAGTAGTGGTGTACTACAGGGATGGTGACTATGCCCCATACAATAACCATTTTATTGATACACATCTACACTAGTGGTGTACTACAGGGATGGTGACTATGCCCCATACAATAATCATTTTATTGATACACATCTACACTAGTGGTGTACTACAGGGATGGTGACTATGCCCCATACAATAACCATTTTATTGATACACATCTACACTAGTGGTGTACTACAGGGATGGTGACTATGCCCCATACAATAACCATTTTATTGACACACATCTACACTAGTGGTGTACTACATGGATGGTGACTATGCCCCAGCCCACAGGCCCCCAGAGGCGTTCTCCACAGTACCACGTGGGCAGAGGCCACTCAGGGGAGGGGAACATTAAAACTAATTGAACAAATTCTCATGTTCCAACATCTAACAAATTTCATGAAAGCATTGAGTATGGACTTAAAATATTGAATGGACATTAAAAGTAATTGAACAAAGTCTCATCATCAAACATCTAAAAAAATTTCATGTAAGCACTGAGCAAAGTCTTAAAATGTTTAATAGACATTAAAAGTAATTGAACAAACTCATCTTACAACATTAAACAAATTTCATGGAAACATTGACCAAAGTCTTACAATATTGAATGGACATTAAAACTAACTGAACAAAGTCTTATCTTGCAACATCTGACACGTGAAAGCACTGAGCAAAGTCTTAAAACATTTGAATGCAAACTGAACAAAGTTTATAAAAACATTTCTGACGTGTAAATTCATTTCAACATTACAACTCATTGAACAAAGTCCCATCTAAAAATACCTGACATTTCTGAACAAAGTTTATAAAAACATTTCTGACGTGTAAATTCATTTCAACATTACAACTCATTGAACAAAGTCCCATCTAAAAATACCTGACATTTCTGAACAAAGTTTATAAAAACATTTCTGACGTGTAAATTCATTTCAACATTACAACTCATTGAACAAAGTCCCATCTAAAAAATACCTGACATTTCTGAACAAAGTTTATAAAAACATTTCTGACGTGTAAATTCATTTCAACATTACAACTCATTGAACAAAGTCCCATCTAAAAATACCTGACATTTCTGAACAAAGTTTATAAAAACATTTCTGACGTGTAAATTCATTTCAACATTACAACTCATTGAACAAAGTCCCATCTAAAAAATACCTGGCATTTCATGAAAACACTGAATAAAGTCTGAAAATATTTAGATGCAAACTGTAAAAGTTGTTTTTTTATAGATCTGACGTGTAAATTCATGTAAAACAACTGAATGCAATTCTCTACAACACTTTGAGGTCACAGAGCACCAGTGAGGTGGTAGAAACATTGACTCAGACCAGGGTCGGCCAGGCCGGCAACAAGGGCTTTGGCCTGTTTCTGGTTGTCTGTGGACATCGTCTGGTCTCCACTCTTCTTCACTTTCTTCAGGAAATTGGGCAGCAGTTCCACGTCTGCAGGAGAGCTGGCCTGGGTTCTGGAGAAGTCTGCTGGCAAAAACAAGATTTAGTCATGAAATTATGTGTCTTGGCTCAAACAAGATTTAGTCATGAAATTATGTGTCTTGGCTCAAACAAGATTTAGTCATGAAATTATGTGTCTTGGCTCAAACAAGATTTAGTCATGAAATTATGTGTCTTGGCTCAAACAAGATTTAGTCATGAAATTATGTGTCTTGGCTCAAACAAGATTTAGTCATGAAATTATGTGTCTTGGCTCAAACAAGATTTAGTCATGAAATTATGTGTCTTGGCTCAAACAAGATTTAGTCATGAAATTATGTGTCTTGGCTCAAACGAGATTTAGTCATGAAATTATGTGTCTTGGCTCAAACAAGATTTAGTCATGAAATTATGTGTCTTGGCTCAAACAAGATTTAGTCATGAAATTATGTGTCTTGGCTCAAACAAGATTTAGTCATGAAATTATGTGTCTTGGCTCAAACAAGATTTAGTCATGAAATTATGTGTCTTGGCTCAAACAAGATTTAGTCATAAAATTATGTGTCTTGGCTCAAACAAGATTTAGTCATAAAATTATGTGTCTTGGCTCAAACGAGATTTAGTCATGAAATTATGTGTCTTGGCTCAAACGAGATTTAGTCATAAAATTATGTGTCTTGGCTCAAACAAGATTTAGTCATGAAATTATGTGTCTTGGCTCAAACAAGATTTAGTCATGAAAATATGTGTTGGCTCAAACAAGATTTAGTCATGAAATTATGTGTGTTGGCTGAAACAAGATTTAGTCATGAAATTATATTTGTTGGCTGACATAATCTGTTTATTAAATGTTTGTTGATCGCTTGAAATAAATTGTACTGATTGTTTCCTGCTTGAAATGCTTGATGAAATAAATTGTACTCAATGAATATTTGTTGGTTGTTGATTGAACGTTCGTAGGTTGAAATAAATCTAAGCTTATTCAATGCTTGCTGTTCAACTTGAAATTAATCGTAAGCTTATTCAATGCTTGTTGGTTGTGAAATAAATTGTATTCAATGCTTGTTGGTTGTGAAATAAATTGTATTGAATGGTTGTTGGTTGTGAAATAAATTGTATTCAATGGCTGTTGGTTGTGAAATAAATTGTATTCAGTGCTTGTTGGTTGTGAAATAAATTGTGTTCAATGCTTCTGATTTGAAATAAGTTGTCTTCAATGCCTATTGGTGGTTATGAATTTATTTAACGACTGTTTGTGGTCCAGTGTGTTTCCAAATCACGTCATCACCAAATCTGTTGTGACCTTGACCTCAGCCTACAACATAAAAACCTGACTGCTGGTTGTCCATGTGAATGTTTCAATAATGTTGATGTTACCTCCTGTATCATAAAACTGACTGCTGGTTGTCCATGTGAATGTTTCAATAATGTTGATGTTACCTCCTTATCATAAAAACCTGACTGCTGGTTGTCCATCTGAATGTTTCAATAATGTTGATGTTACCTCCTTATCATAAAAACCTGACTGCTGGTTGTCCATCTGAATGTTTCAATAATGTTGATGTTACCTCCTTATCATAAAAACCTGACTGCTGGTTGTCCATCTGAATGTTTCAATAATGCTGATGTTACCTCCTTATCATAAAAACCTGACTGCTGGTTGTCCATCTGAATGTTTCAATAATGTTGATGTTACCTCCTGTATCATAAAAACCTGACTGCTGGTTGTCCATCTGAATGTTTCAATAATGTTGATGTTACCCCCTGTATCATAAAACTGACTGCTGGTTGTCCATGTGAATGTTTCAATAATGCTGATGTTACCTCCTGTATCATAAAAACCTGACTGCTGGTTGTCCATGTGAATGTTTCAATAATGCTGATGTTACCTCCTGTATCATAAAAACCTGACTGCTGGTTGTCCATGTGAATGTTTCAATAATGCTGATGTTACCTCCTGTATCATAAAAACCTGACTGCTGGTTGTCCATCTGAATGTTTCAATAATGCTGATGTTACCCCCTGTATCATAAAAACCTGACTGCTGGTTGTCCATGTGAATGTTTCAATAATGTTGATGTTACCTCCTGTATCATAAAAACCTGACTGCTGGTTGTCCATGTGAATGTTTCAATAATGCTGATGTTACCTCCTGTATCATAAAAACCTGACTGCTGGTTGTCCATGTGAATGTTTCAATAATGCTGATGTTACCTCCTGTATCATAAAAACCTGACTGCTGGTTGTCCATGTGAATGTTTCAATAATGTTGATGTTACTCCTGTATCATAAAAACCTGACTGCTGGTTGTCCATCTGAATGTTTCAATAATGCTGATGTTACCACCTGTATCATAAAAACCTGACTGCTGGTTGTCCATCTGAATGTTTCAATAATGCTGATGTTACCTCCTGTATCATAAAAACCTGACTGCTGGTTGTCCATGTGAATGTTGATGTTTCAATAATGTGATGTTACCTCCTGCGTCATAAACCTGACTATGGTTGTCCATCTGAATGTTTCAATAATGCTGATGTTACCTCCTGCGTCATAAACCTGACTGCTGGTTGTCCATCTGAATGTTTCAATAATGTTGATGTTACCCCCTGTATCATAAAACCTGACTGCTGGTTGTCCATTGAATGTTTCAATAATGTTGATGTTACCTCCTGTATCATAAAAACCTGACTGCTGGTTGTCCATTGAATTTCAATTAATGTTATGTTACCTCCTTATCATAAAACTGACTGCTGTTGTCCATGTGAATGTTTCAATAATGCTGATGTTACCCCCTGTATCATAAAACTGACTGCTGGTTGTCCATCTGAATGTTTCAATAATGTTGATGTTACCCCCTGTATCATAAACTGACTGCTGGTTGTCCATTGAATGTTTCAATAATGTTGATGTTACTCCTGTATCATAAAACTGACTGCTGGTTGTCCATTGAATGTTTCAATAATGTTGATGTTACCCTGTATCATAAAACTGACTGCTGGTTGTCCATGAAGTTTCAATAATGTTGATGTTACCTCCTGTATCATAAAACTGACTGCTGGTTGTCCATTGAATGTTTCATAATGCTGATGTTACCTCCTGATCATAAAACCTGACTGCTGGTTGTCCATTGAATGTTTCAATAATGTTGATGTTACCTCCTGTCATAAAACCTGACTGCTGGTTGTCCATTGAATGTTTCAATAATGCTGATGTTACCTCCTGCTCATAAACCTGACTGCTGGTTGTCCATGTGAATGTTTCAATAATGTTGATGTTACCTCCTGTATCATAAAACCTGACTGCTGGTTGTCCATGTGAATGTTTCAATAATGCTGATGTTACCTCCTGTATCATAAAACCTGACTGCTGGTTGTCCATCTGAATGTTTCAATAATGTTGATGTTACCTCCTGTATCATAAAAACTGACTGCTGGTTGTCCATTGAATGTTTCAATAATGTTGATGTTACCTCCTGTATCATAAAAACTGACTGCTGGTTGTCCATCTGAATGTTTCAATAATGTGATGTTACCCCTGTATCATAAAACTGACTGCTGGTTGTCCATGTGAATGTTTCAATAATGTTGATGTTACCTCCTGTATCATAAAACTGACTGCTGGTTGTCCATCTGAATGTTTCAATAATGTTGATGTTACCCCTGTATCATAAAACTGACTGCTGGTTGTCCATCTGAATGTTTCAATAATGTTGATGTTACCTCCTGTATCATAAAACCTGACTGCTGGTTGTCCATGTGAATGTTTCAATAATGCTGATGTTACCCCCTGTATCATAAAACTGACTGCTGGTTGTCCATCTGAATGTTTCAATAATGTTGATGTTACCTCCTGCATCATAAAACTGACTGCTGGTTGTCCATCTGAATGTTTCAATAATGCTGATGTTACCTCCTGTATCATAAAAACCTGACTGCTGGTTGTCCATGTGAATGTTTCATAATGTTATGTTACCTCCTGATCATAAAACTGACTGCTGGTTGTCCATGTGAATGTTTCAATAATGCTGATGTTCCTCCTGTATCATAAAACTGACTGCTGGTTGTCCATCTGAATGTTTCAATAATGTGATGTTACCTCCTGTATCATAAAACTGACTGCTGGTTGTCCATGTGAATGTTTCAATAATGCTGATGTTACCTCCTGTATCATAAAAACCTGACTGCTGGTTGTCCATCTGAATGTTATCAATAATGCTGATGTTACCTCTACGTCATAAAACTGACTGCTGGTTGTGCATCTGAATGTTTCAATAATGCTGATGTTACCTCCTGTATCATAAAAACCTGACTGCTGTTGTCCATCTGAATGTTTCAATAATGCTGATGTTACCTCCAGTATCATAAAAACCTAACTGCTGGTTGTCCATCTGAATGTTTCATATAATGTTGATGTTACCCCCTGTATCATAAAAACCTGACTGTGGTTGTCCACTGAATGTTACAATTAATGTTGATGTTACCACCTGTATCATAAAATGACTGCTGTTGTCCATCTGAATGTTTACAATAATGTTGATTTACCCCTGTATCATAAAACCTGACTGCTGGTTGTCATCTGATGTTTCAATAATGTTGATGTTACCACCTTTATCTAAAACCTGACTGCTGGTTTCCATGAATGTTTCATCATTCTGATGTTACGCCTTTAGCCGAACAGCTCATAAGATTATACGTATAATTGATACACTGACAGGCCGGCAATTTACCTGATACACTAATTAGTTGGCCAATTTACCTAACTGATACACTAAATTGGCTGGCCAATTTACCTGATACACTTAATTAGCTGGCCAATTTACCTAACTGATACACTAAATTGGCTGGCTAATTTATCTGATACACTATGCTGGCCAATTTACCTAACTGATGCATAGATTAGCTGGCCACTTTACCTATACACTAAGTTAGCCTGCCAATTTACCTAACTGATACACTAGATTACCTCGCCAATTTTATCTGATACTCTAAATTAACTGGCCAATTTACCTAACTGGTACACTAAATTAACTGGCCAATTTATCTGATACACTAAATTAACTGGCCAATTTACCTTACTAATACAATAAATTAACTGGCCAATTTACCTAAATGGTACACTAAATTAGCTGGCCAATTTATCTGATACTCTAAATTAGCTGGCTAATTTACCTAACCGATACACTAAATTAGCTTGCCGATTTACCTAACTGGTACACTAAATTAGCTGGCCAATTAACTAACTGGTACACTAAATTAGCTGGCCAATTAACTAACTGGTACACTAAATTATCTGGCCGATTTACCTAACTGGTACACTAAATTAACTGGCCAATTAACTAACCGATACACTAAATTAGCTGGCCGATTTACCTAACCTGTACACTAAATTAGCTGGCCAATTTACCTAACTGGTACACTAAATTAGCTGGCCGATTTACCTAACTGGTACACTAAATTAGCTGGCCAATTTACCTAACTGGTACACTAAATTAGCTGGCCAATTTACCTAACTGGTACACTAAATTAGCTGGCCAATTTACCTAACTGGTACACTAAATTAGCTGGCCGATTTACCTAACTGGTACACTAAATTAGCTGGCCGATTTACCTAACTGGTACACTAAATTAGCTGGCCAATTTACCTAACTGGTACACTAAATTAGCTGGCCAATTTACTAACTGGTACACTAAATTAGCTGGCCAATTTACCTTACTGATACACCATATTAACTGGCCAATTTACCTAACTGATACACGAAATTAACTGGCCAATTTACCTAACTGATACAATGTAAAACAAGAACACAACTAAACTGTCAGTGTCTTTAGAGGCAGACAATTGATTAACCGCCATGTTTGAAGGTCTCACCAACATGGCTGACCCTAGTACCCGTGGTGGAGCATTGTGGATACAGAACTTAAGGTGCTGCTGCTGTTGTGGCACCACAGGAGATGTCCAGTTTGCTTTTCGTGTCGTCAGGGGTTCCTCTCGTCTGTCGCGCTCTTCTCCTCACAAGACTCTCTTATTTCTACCTTCAGCATCATTTACCTGCATCTCTCCCATAGTCTCTCCACAGCTCCCCACACACAGAGTATGGTTGCCTATAAGGTGGGGTGGATAAACAACGGTCATACATGCACAAATCCGTAGGTAAGTGTTTTGTATAGTGCGTAGGTAGTGAGTAAATGCTCGCAGGGATCCCTAACCTGCGTAAAAGGAAGAAGCTTATACTTACTAATGGTCTTGATGTCTGTGAAGAATGCCTTTTGTCCTGGTTTTCCATCTTCTGCCATCCAGGTTGTCCTTGGTCGTCCGCTCATCACAGTCCAGACATCAACGAATTATCGTTGTCCCCACAGGATATGCTACATTTAATAATAATAATAATAGTTATAGTAATAATGATTAGTAATGATAATATTAATACAACGACGACGACGGTGATGATGGTGATGATGATGATGATGATGATGATGATGAAAAGATAATGACATTTATAAGGCGCCAAAACTTCATCCAACAATCACACTTTCATCAGTCACCAAAGCAATCACCAACAACGATCAAACACAATCTCATCATTCACCAAAGCAACCACCAACAACGAGCACACACACCCTCATCATTCACCAAAGCATTCACCAACAACGGCCATCATCATTCAGCAAGACAATCACCAACAACAACCATCATCATTCACCAAGACAATCACCAACAACGACCATCATTATTCACCAAGACAATCACCAACAACGACCATCATCATTCACCAAGACAATCACCAAAAACAAACCATCATCATTCACCAAGACAATCACCAACAACGAACATCATTATTCACCAAGACAATCACCAACAACGACCATCATCATTCACCAAGACAATCACCAACAACGACCATCATCATTCACCAAAACAATAACAAACAACGACCATCATTCACCAAGACAATCATCATTCACCAAAGCAATCACCAACAACGACCATCATTCACCAAAACAATCACCAACAACGACCATCATTATTCACCAAAGCAGTCACCAACAACGACCATCATCATTCACAAAAGCAATCACCAACAACGACCATCATCATTCACCAAGACAATCACCAACAACAACCATCATCATTCACCAAAACAATCACCAACAACGACCATCATTATTCACCAAAGCAGTCACCAACAACGACCATCATCATTCACCAAGACAATCACCAACAACGACCATCATCATTCACCAAGACAATCACCAACAACAACCATCATCATTCACCAAGACAATCACCAACAACGACCATCATCATTCACCAAGACAATCACCAACAATGACCATCATCATTCACCAAGACAGTCACCAACAACGACCATCATCATTCACCAAAACAATCACCAACAACGACCATCATCATTCACCAACACAATCACAAACAGCGACCATCATTCACCAAGACAATCACCAACAACGACCATCATCATTCACCAAAACAATCACCAACAACGACCATCATTATTCACCAAAACAATCACGAACAACGACCATCATTATTCACCAAAACAATCACCAACAACGACCATCATCATTCACCAAAACAATCACCAACAACGACCATCATCATTCACCAAAAACAATCACCAACAAAGACCATCATCATTCACCAAAAACAATCACCAACAAAGACCATCATCATTCACCAAGACAATCACAAACAATGACCATCATCATTCACCAAGACAATCACCAACAACGACCATCATTCACCAACAACGACCATCATTATTCACCAAAACAATCACCAACAACGACCATCATCATTCACAAAGACAATCACCAATAACGACCATCATTATTCACCAAAACAATCACCAACAACGACCATCATCATTCACCAAGTCAATCATCAACAACGACCATCATTATTCACCAAAGCAATCACCAACAACGACCATCATCATTCACCAAGACAATCACCAACAATGACCATCATTATTCACCAAAGCAATTGCCAACAACGACCATCATCATTCACCAAGACAATCACCAACAACGACCATCATTATTCACCAAAGCAATCACCAACAACGACCATCATCATTCACCAAGACAATCACCAACAACGACCATCATCATTCACCAAGACAATCACCAACAACGACCATCATTATTCACCAAAGCAATCACCAACAACGACCATCATCATTCACCAAGACAATCACCAACAACGACCATCATCATTCACCAAGACAATCACCAACAACGACCATCATCATTCACCAAACAATCACCAACAATGACCATCATCATTCACCAAGACAATCACCAACAACGACCATCATCATTCACCAAGACAATCACCAACAATGACCATCATCATTCACCAAGACAATCACCAACAATGACCATCATCATTCTCCAAGACAATCACCAACAATGACCATCATTATTCACCAAGACAATCACAACAACGACCATCATTCACCAAGACAATCACCAACAATGACCATCATTATTCACCAAGACAATCACCAACAACGACCATCATCATTCACCAAGACAATCACCAACAATGACCATCATTATTCACCAAGACAATCACCAACAACGATCAAAACTCCAGGGCACAAAGCACACGAATCTGGGAGGGGGAAGACAGGAGGGGAGTAGAGCGTGTGACCCCTGACCTAAGCCGTCATCCTCTCTCTCTCTCTCTCTCTCTCTCTCTCTCTCTCTCTCTCTCTCTCTCTCTCACACACACACACACACACACATACACAAACACACACACAAACACACAAACACACACACACACGCAAACACACACACACACCACAAACACACACACACACACAATACACACACACACACAAACACACACACACAAACAACAAACACACACAAACACACACAAACCACACACAAACACACACACACACACAAACACACACACACACACACACACACAAACACACACAAACACACACACACAAACCACACACACACACAAACACACACACACACAAACACACACACACACACAAACACACACACACACAAACACACACACACACACACAAATAGAGAGAGAGGGAGGGAGGAAGAGAGAAGCAAATAACCAAAATAACAACAACAATTAAAAAAATGTTTTTTGACGAAAAGAGAACGAGAGATACAGAGAGAGCAGGGAGGAGGACAGATAGGGGTAACTAGGGGCATTTTGGAGAGAAAGAGATAGGGAGGGAGAGAGAGAGACAAAGAAGCAGACAGAAATAGACAGAGAAAAAGATTAAAACAGAGGGAGAAACAGACACAGAGAGACAGACAGACAGAAAATGCCAGAATTGTCCAGAGACCAGAAAGTAAACAAACCATATTTTTTTTCACCTTCATCATCATTACCATCAAGTGCCCTGCCGCATGGCGTTGACGATCATGGCCCTCCATATGTATCTATCCGTTGTTGGTGCAAGCACATCTTCCACCCTCTCTGTCCTCAGCCACCCTGTAAGTCCAATATTTTTTCCCTGGGTCCACCTGGTGCTCTCTTTCCCTCTAGCTTTCCTGTTGTGAGCAGGTGCTCTAATTCCCCTTTCCTCACAAAATGGCCTATAAATGTTGCCTGTCTTTTCCTAATCTTCCTAATGAATGATCATCTTGTTGTCTGCCTCCATCAAGACTGTCTCGATATATGCTTGTTGACTTCCACGCCTCACGACCGTACAACAGTACTGATTCTATATAACATTCAAGAACTCTCTTCCTGATGCTAATTGATAGCCATTTGTTGGTAAGAAAGTTTTCATCTTCTTCAATGCTGTTTGGCTTGGTCGGTTCTGCTGGCTATTTCTGACGTGCATCTGCCGTCTGGTGAGATGACTTTTCCCAGATATTTAAACTTATCAACCTGTCTCAAGGTTGTGCCATTTGCTGTTACTTTGCATGAAGAGATTTCATGTTTTTTACTGATCACCATGACTTCAAGCTTCTTGCTAAATTTGCTCCAACCCTTTATTTTTGCTTTCTATTTTTATTATCTTCACAACGTTTTGTAGGTCCCTTTCACTTTCTGCAATAAGCACTGTGTCATCTGTGTGACGATTGTTGTTAGCATTTTTCCTCCAACCGTTAATCCAGGGTATTGTTCTAGTTTTCTCATGATGCTTTCGCTGTAAAGTGAAGACAGATCTGGTGACAACACACAACCCTGTCTGACTCCTCTTTTGATATTTTGGAAAGAGCTCATATCGTTTTTTATTCTCATTGCAGCTGTTTGTTCCCTATACATATTTCTGATTATTCGTAGATCTTAACCATCAATATTGAGTCTTTCTAGTTTGATGATCAATTCTTCATGTCTTACCCGATCGAAAGCCTTGGTATAGTCAACAAAGCATAAATATAAATCCTTATTCATCTCAATTGACCTCTCTATGATAGTTCTTAGGATGTATATGGCATTAATAGTTCCTTTCCCTTCCACAAATCCACACTGTTCTCCTGCTATTTCTCTTTTGATTTTGTTCCTTGTCCTCATGATTATTTTTAACAGGATTTTTGTTACATGACTCATCAAGCTGATTGTACGATGGAGTTCGCATTCTATAGCCCCTGTCTTCTTTGGAAGTGCAATAAAATTTTATTTTGACATATCTTTGGGGATTTTTCCAGTGTCGTAAATATCATCTCTGTAGTAATGTTGTCTGGTCCTGGGGCTTTTCCTGGTTTCATCTTTTTCAATGCTGCTCCAACTTTATCTTTCATTATGAGTGGTCCTTCAAAGTTCTTTCTTGTAATGTCTTCTTCGTTTCTGTCATCTTCAAAAAAGGTCTTTAATGTATTCTCCCCATCTATCTAATATTTTGTCTTTTTCCATGATAAGCATACCATCTTTCGATTTAAGCAACCGGTTGATGTGCATGTCTTTTTCCTGTGGACAATTTCTTCAGTTCTTCTGTACATACCCTGAGGATCCGTTTTGTGTCGGTCTTCTATTTCTTTGCATTTTCTTTTCAGCCAAGCTTCCTTAGCTTCATTGCACCTATTCCTGATTTCTTTGTTTATCTTCCTGTATCTTTCCTCTTTTCCCTTTGCCTTCCTCCGTTCTTCCATCAAGCCTAGAATTTCTTTTGTCATCCAGTTCTTTTTTACTTTTCTATCTATTCTAGGGATTTCTTCACAAGCTTCATTTATCGAGTTTCTCAACGTTGTCTATTGTTCCTCACTGTCACCAACGTCTTTCAGAGCACTGAATTTGTTTTGAACACGTACGTTACATTTTTTTACGTATCACTTCATCTGTCTTCAAGAGTCCAAGATCTAGTTTGATGTTGCTTTTGGTCTGTTTTCTTTTCTTTAATTTCAGCCTAAACCTTCCCACTACAGGATTGTGGTCACTGTTGCAGTCTGCGCCTGGTAGTGTTTTTGCTGTCAGCAAAGAATTTCTAAATCATTTAGTGATCAGGATGTAGTCAATTTGGGTATTATCTCCTGGACTAATCCAAGTCCATTTTCTTCTATTAGGCTGCTCAAACCAGGTGTTTCCTACTATGAACTCATTCCTCTGTGCCCATTCTACAAGTTTCCCTCCCCTTTCATTTTGTGTACCAAGGCCATGAGGTCCAACTATATCCTCCACCCTATCCTGTCCCACTTTAGCATTAAAATCTCCCATTATTACAGTAACTTCTTGTGATTTACATTGAGCCTTGGCCATCTCTAATACTTGGTAGAAGTTGTCAGTTTTGTCCTGAGTACTTGCGGATGTTGGTGCATACACCTGAATGATGTTGATATCAAATGGCTTACCATCCAATTTAACCAGCAAAACTGTTGGACACAGCCCAGTATCCCTTGACTGCTTTTGATTTGTCCCCGTCAATGTTGATGCCTACTCCTCTTTCATGTGTGTTTCCACCAGAATGTATTATCGTATGGTCTCCTGATGTTTTTCATCTTACTCTTGTAAAACAATATATAAAAACAGAAAACAGGAACAACATAATCTTGTGATAAAATGGCATTTGACATCAAACAAACGAAAGAAAAAGACAAAACAATGACTTACCTAGGATTTTACTTTTCGCAGTACGTATAAATTATCCGACCTCTCCGATGTCTGCACAGTAAACAACCACAGCCATGACGTCATAACTCAGCTTCACAGGGGAGATGTAAACTGTACATCACAGGGGGAGATGTAAACTGTACATCACAGGGGAGATGTAAACTGTACATCACAGGGGGAGATGTAAACTGTACATCACAGGGGAGATGTAAACTGTACATCACAGGGGAGATGTAAACTGTACATCACAGGGGAGATGTAAACTGTACATCACAGGGGAGATGTAAACTGTACATCACAGGGGAGATGTAAACTGTACATCACAGGGGAGATGTAAACTGTACATCACAGGGGAGATGTAAACTGTACATCACAGGGGGATGT
>JAPXFY010000034.1:39622868-39652868 GCA_030674185.1 Monoplex corrugatus
GTCAAATGTAGATTTTGTATAAATTGTCATTATGGTGATTAAGGTGAACAATAGCATAATGATGTCAAATGTACATTGTAGTATAAACTGTCATTATGGTGATTAAGGTGAACAATAACATGATAATGTCAAATGTAGATTGTATAAATTGTCATGGTGATTAAAGTGAACAATAACATGATGATGTCAAATGTACATTGTAGTATAAATTGTCATTATGGTGATTAAGGTGAACAATAACATGATGATGTCAAATGTAGATTGTAGTATAAATTGTCATTATGGTGATTAAGGTGAACAATATCATAATGATGTAAAATGTACATTGTAGTATAAATTGTCATTATGGTGATTAAGGTGAACAATAACATAATGATGTAAAATGTACATTGTATAAATTGTCATTATGGTGATTAAGGTGAACAATAACATGATGATGTCAAATGTACATTGTATAAATTGTCATTATGTGATTAAGGTGAACAATATCATAATGAATGTCAAATGTACATTGTAGTATAAACTGTCATTATGGTGATTAAGGTGAACAATATCATAATGATGTCAAATGTACGTTGTATAAATGTCATTATGGTGATTAAGGTGAACAAAACATGATGATGTCAAATGTTGTAGATTGTATAAATTGTCATTATGGTGATTAAGGTGAACAATAACATGATAATGTCAAATGTTGTAGATTGTATAAATTGTCATTATGGTGATTAGGTGAACAATAATATGATAATGTCAAATGTTGTAGATTGTATAAATTGTCATTATGGTGATTGAGGTGAACAATAACATGATAATGTCAAATGTTGTAGATTGTATAAATTGTCATTATGGTGATTGAGGTGAACAATAACATGATAATGTCAAATGTTGTAGATTGTATAAATTGTCATTATGGTGATTAAGGTGAACAATAACATGATAATGTCAAATGTTGTAGATTGTATAAATTGTCATTATGGTGATTAAGGTGAACAATAACATGATGTCAAATGTTGTACATTGTATAAATTGTCATTATGGTGATTGAGGTGAACAATAATATGATGATGTCAAATGTTGTAGATTGTATAAATTGTCTTTATGGTGATTGAAGTGAACAATAACATGATAATGTCAAATGTACATTGTATAAATTGTCATTATGGTGATTAAGGTGAACAATATCATAATGATGTCATATGTACATTGTAGTATAAACTGTCATTATGGTGGTTAAAGTGAACAATAACATGATAATGTCAAATGTACATTGTATAAATTGTCATTATGGTGATTAAGGTGAACAATAACATGATGATGTCAAATGTTGTAGATTGTATAAATTGTCATCATGGTGATTAAGATGAACAATAACATGATGATGTCAAATGTAGATTGTATAAATTGTCTTTATGGTGATTAAGGTGAACAATAATATGATGTCAAATGTAGATTGTATAAATTGTCATTATGGTGATTAAGGTGAACAATAACATGATGATGTCAAATGTACATTGTATAAATTGTCTTTATGGTGATTAAGGTGAACAATAATATGATGTCAAATGTAGATTGTATAAATTGTCATTATGGTGATTAAGGTGAACAATAACATGATGATGTCAAATGTACATTGTATAAATTGTCTTTATGGTGATTAAGGTGAACAATAATATGATGTCAAATGTACATTGTATAAATTGTCATTATGGTGATTAAGGTGAACAATAATATGATGTCAAATGTAGATTGTATAAATTGTCTTTATGGTGATTAAGGTGAACAATAATATTATGTCAAATGTAGATTGTATAAATTGTCATTATGGTGATTAAGGTGAACAATAACATGATGTCAAATGTACATTGTATAAATTGTCATTATGGTGATTAAGGTGAACAATAATATGATGATGTCAAATGTAGATTGTATAAATTGTCATTATGGTGATTAAGGTGAACAATAATATGATGTCAAATGTACATTGTATAAATTGTCATTATGGTGATTAAGATGAACAATAACATGATAATGTCAAATGTAGATTGTATAAATTGTCATCATGGTGATTAAGGTGAACAATAATATGATGATGTCAAATGTAGATAGTATAAATTGTCATTACGGCGATTAAGGTGAACAATATCATGATAATATCAAATGTACATTGTGCATAATGTAAGTGTCGCCATTGTGGTGAACAATTTCCGGATGCCCAATGTTATTTATTGATTCCAGGGTCTGGACTTCGCTTAAGAGGAATTCATCGTTCTCGGACAATTCCATACACGCTCTCCTCCCAACTGTGCCAGCAACTGTCTGGCAGATTCTCTCAGTCTGCCGGAAAAGCCAATCCGCTGGCACTGTCTCCAAATGGGGACGGATGGGAGAAGGAAGTAATTCAATGTCTCCAAATGGGACGGATGGGAAAGGAAGTATTCAATGTCCTCCACATGGAGATGGGGAGAAGGGAAGTAATTCATGTCTCCACATGGGACGATGGGGAGAAGGAAGTAATTCAATGTCTCCACATGGGCATGGACGGATGGGGAGAAGGGAAGTAATTCAATGTCTCCACTGGGGACGGATGGGGAGAAGGGAAGTAATTCAATGTCTCCAATGGGGACGATGGGGAGAAGGGAAGTAATTCAATGTCTCCAATTGGGATGGATGGGGAGAAGGGAAGTAATTCAATGTCTCCACATGGGGACGGATGGGGAGAAGGGAAGTAATTCAATGTCTCCATATGGGACGGATGAGGAAGAAGGGAAGTAATTCAATGTCTCCACATGGGGACGGATGGGGAGAAGGGAAGTAATTCAATGTCTCCAAATGGGGACGGATGGGAGAAGGGAAGTAATTCAATGTCTCCACATGGGGACGGATGGGGAAGAAGGGAAGTAATTCAATGTCTCCACATGGGGACGGATGGGGAGAAGGGAAGTAATTCAATGTCTCCACATGGGGACGGATGGGGAGAAGGGAAGTAATTCAAATTTGCTTCCAAAGTAATTGAAGTTAATTTGTTACAGTGCATACTGTACGTTAAAGTGGGTACTTACTTGATATAACTGTCGATAAGCTAGCTTGTTAATTGTACAGCTGTACGTTGTTGTTACTGTTGTTGTTATTGTTGTTTAAAGCCCAGCCGACTGCGCAGAGCCATATCAGGGAGAGAACCACTTCAAAACATACAAAACTTCGAGAGAGAGAGAGAGAGAGAGAGAGAGAGAGAGAGAGAGAGAGAGAGAGAGACAGACAGACAGACAGAGAGACAGAGAGACAGAGACAGAGAGAGAGAAGAAAATTAAGTACACATATCAATGCATTCGCGCACATAATCTAAGGACATGACCCTGGCGTTGACCACTCCGTCCCAAGTATCGCACAGGGGATTTAAAAACACCTGAATTCAAATTGAAGCATACCTAAAGACAGCAAGACATACATAAAAAACGGGCATAAATTACCTAAAATTGCTTCTGCATATCTCACCTCCCTACAACCAAAAATGCACTTAATTCATGTACCCAATTATCAATCATAAGAAAAAGTGTGCAAGACTTTATGGAACACACACAGGTGAATGGACCATTAAGACAGAGAATGATAGGAAGAAATGACAGAGAGCAAAGGAACATGGTAGAAACAAAGAGAGTGACAGAACAGAGGACATTTCTATCACAGAATTTCCACAAGTACAGGTGGGGATATTATTTACACTGAAAGGGGGCACTGTACGTTACGGTGGGTAGGCCTACTTTATACAACTGTCCATTAGTTACCTTGTTACATGTGTTACTGTACGTTACGGTGGGTAGGTCTACTTTATACAACTGTCCATTAGTTACCTTGTTACATGTGTTACTGTACGTTACGGTGGGTAGGCCTACTTTATACAACTGTCCATTAGTTACCTTGTTACATGTGTTACTGTACGTTACGGTGGGTAGGCCTACTTTATACAACTGTCCATTAGTTACCTTGTTACATGTGTTACTGTACGTTATGGTGGGTAGGCCTACTTTATACAACTGTCCATTAGTTACCTTGTTACATGTGTTACTGTACGTTACGGTGGGTAGGCCTACTTTATACAACTGTCCATTAGTTACCTTGTTACATGTGTTACTGTACGTTACGGTGGGTAGGCCTACTTTATACAACTGTCCATTAGTTACCTTGTTACATGTGTTACTGTACGTTACGGTGGGTAGGCTACTTTATACAACTTCCATTAGTTACCTTGTTACATGTGTTACTGTACGTTACGGTGGGTAGGCCTACTTTATACAACTGTCCATTAGTTACCTTGTTACATGTGTTACTGTACGTTACGGTGGGTAGGCCTACTTTATACAACTGTCCATTAGTTACCTTGTTACATGTGTTACTGTACGTTACGGTGGGTAGGCTACTTTATACAACTGTCCATTAGTTACCTTGTTACATGTGTTACTGTACGTTACGGTGGGTAGGCCTACTTTATACAACTGTCCATTAGTTACCTTGTTACATGTGTTACTGTACGTTACGGTGGGTAGGCCTACTTTATACAACTGTCCATTAGTTACCTTGTTACATGTGTTACTGTACGTTACGTGGGTAGGCCTACTTTATACAACTGTCCATTAGTTACCTTGTTACATGTGTTACTGTACGTTACGTGGGTAGGCCTACTTTATACAACTGTCCATTAGTTACCTTGTTACATGTGTTACTGTACGTTACAGTGGGTAGGCCTACTTTATACAACTGTCCATTAGTTACCTTGTTACATGTGTTACTGTACGTTACGTGGGTAGGCCTACTTTATACAACTGTCCATTAGTTACCTTGTTACATGTGTTACTGTACGTTCGTGGGTAGGCTACTTTATACAACTGTCCATTAGTTACCTTGTTACATGTGTTACTGTACTTACAGTGGGTAGGTCCTACTTTATACAACTGTCCATTAGTTACCTTGTTACATGTGTTACTGAACATTAAGGTGGGTAGGCCTACTTTATACAACTGTCCATTAGTTACCTTGTTACATGTGTTACTGAACATTAAGGTGGGTAGGCCTACTTTATACAACTGTCCATTAGTTACCTTGTTACATGTGTTACTGAACATTAAGGTGGATAGGCCTACTTTATACAACTGTCCATTAGTTACATTGTTACATGTGTTACTGAACATTAAGGTGGATAGGCCTACTTTATACAACTGTCCATTAGTTACATTGTTACATGTGTTACTGAACATTAAGGTGGATAGGCCTACTTTATACAACTGTCCATTAGTTACATTGTTACATGTGTTACTGAACATTAAGGTGGATAGGCCTACTTTATACAACTGTCCATTAGTTACATTGTTACATGTGTTACTGAACATTAAGGTGGATAGGCCTACTTTATACAACTGTCCATTAGTTACATTGTTACATGTGTTACTGAACATTAAGGTGGATAGGCCTACTTTATACAACTGTCCATTAGTTACCTTGTTACATGTGTTACTGAACATTAAGGTGGATAGGCCTACTTTATACAACTGTCCATTAGTTACCTTGTTACATTGTGTTACTGAACATTAAGGTGGATAGGCCTACTTTATACAACTGTCCATTAGTTACCTTGTTACTGTGTTACTGAACATTAAGGTGGATAGGCCTACTTTATACAACTGTCCATTAGTTACCTTGTTACATGTGTTACTGAACATTAAGGTGGATAGGCCTACTTTATACAACTGTCCATTAGTTACCTTGTTACTTGTGTTACTGAACATTAAGGTGGATAGGCCTACTTTATAAACTGTCCATTAGTTACCTTGTTACTTGTGTTACTGAACATTAAGGTGGTAGGCCTACTTATATAACTGTCCATTAGTTACCTTGTTACTTGTGTTACTGTACATTAAGGTGGATAGGCCTACTTTATATAACTGTCCATTAGTTACCTTGTTACTGTGTTACTGAACATTAAGGTGGATAGGCCTACTTTATACAACTGTCCATTAGTTACCTTGTTACTTGTGTTACTGTACATTAAGGTGGGATAGGCCTACTTCATATAACTGTCCATTAGTTACCTTGTTACTATGTGTTACTGTACATTAAGGTGGGTAGGCCTACTTTATACAACTGTCCATTAGTTACCTTGTTACATGTGTTACTGAACATTAAGGTGGATAGGCTACTTTATACAACTGTCCATTAGTTACCTTGTTACATGTGTTACTGTACATTAAGGTGGGTACTTACTTTATAAACGTCCAATCGTTTACCTTGTTACTTGTGTACTGAACATTAAGGTGGATAGGTCTACTTTATATAACTGTCCATTAGTTACCTTGTTACATGTGTTACTGTACATTAAGGTGGATACTTACTTCAAGTAAACGTCAAGGGCTGGCCGTGTTCCCATGGTCCCAACGTCAACGTCCATTGTCACGTTTCAAAAAAGTCCACTGTCACGTTTCAAAAAAGTCCACTGTCACGTTTCAAAAAAGTCCACTGTCACGTGTAAACAAAAGTCCATTGTCACGTGTAAACAAAAGTCCATTGTCACGTGTAAACAAAAGTCCACTGTCACGTGTAAACAAAAGTCCACTGTCACGTGTAATCAAAAGTCCACTGTCACGTGTAAACAAAAGTCCACTGTCACGTGTAAACAAAAGTCCACTGTCACGTGTAAACAAAAGTCCACTGTCACGTGTAAACAAAAGTCCATTGTCACGTTTCAAAAAAGTCCACTGTCACGTGTAAACAAAAGTCCACTGTCACGTGTAAACAAAAGTCCACTGTCACGTGTAAACAAAAGTCCACTGTCACGTGTAAACAAAAGTCCATTGTCACGTGTAAACAAAAGTCCACTGTCACGTGAAAACAAAAGTCCACTGTCACGTGTAAACAAAAGTCCACTGTCACGTGTAAACAAAAGTCCATTGTCACGTGTAAACAAAAGTCCATTGTCACGTGTAAACAAAAGTCCAATATCACGTGTAAACAAAAGTCCAGTGTCACGTGTAAACAAAAGTCCGTGTCAAAAATGTCACGTGTAAACAAAAGTCCACTGTCACGTGTAAACAAAGTCCAGTGTCACATGTCAACAAAAATGCACAAAACAAAATGTGGCCAAGCCCCCCTCCCCCCTCACTATGTAGAGAAGCCTGAACGTTACCTGGTACACACATACAATTTCCTGGTTCACACATACAATAACCTGGTACACACATACAATCACCTGGTACACATATACAATCACCTGGTACACACACACAACTACCTGGTACACACATACAATTATCTGGTACACACATACAATTACCTGGTACACACATACAATCACATGGTACACACAATTATCTGGTACACATCAATCCACACTATACTGACAATTACCTGGTACACACATACAATATACCTGGTACACACATACAATTACCTGGTAACACATCAATACCTGTACACACATACCTGGACACACATACAATCACCTGGTACACAAATACTGTAACAATACAATTACCTGGTACACACATACAATTACCTGGTACACACACATCAATACCTGGTAAACAACACACTTACCATATTACCTGGTACACAAACAATACCACACATACAATTACCTGGTACACACATACAATACCTGGTACACAACACAATACCTGTACACACACAACTACCTGGTACACACATATTACCTGTACACACACAATCACTGGTACACAATACAATACCTGGTAACAATACAATACTGGTACTACATACAATTACCTGGTAACACACAACTACCTGGTACACACTACAATTACCTGGTACAACATACAATTACCTGGTACACACATACAATTCACCTGGTAACACACACAATACCTGGTACACACATACAATTACCTGGTACACACACATACGTAACTTTACCTGGTACACACATATACAATACCTGGTACACACATACAATTACCTGGTACACACAATACCTGTACACATCACAACCTGGTAACCATAAACTACTTCACAATACTAAACCCGGTACACACACTAACAATACCTGGTACACACATACAATTACTGATCACATAAATTACCTGGTACACACATACAATTACCTGGTACACACATACAATCACCTGGTACACACATACAATACCTGGTACAACACATACAATACCTGGTACACACATACAATACCTGGTACACACATACAACTACCTGGTACACATACAATACTGGTACACACATACAATACCTGGTACACACATACAATACCTGGTACACACATACAATTACCTGGTACACACATACAAACCTGGTACACACATACAATTACCTGGTACACACATACAACTACCTGGTACATACATACAATAACACACATACAATTACCTGGTACACACATACAATTACCTGGTACACACATACAATTACCTGGTACACACATAACAATACCTGGTACACACATACAATACCTGGTACACACATACAATACCTGGTACACACATACAATACCTGGTACACACACATACTGTACAACATCACCTGGTACACACATACAACTACCTGGTACACACATACAACTACCTGGTACACACATACAATTACCTGGTACACACAACAAATCATACCTGGTACACACATACAACTACCTGGTACACACATACAACTACCTGGTACACACATACAATACCTGGTACACACATACAATACCTGGTACACACATACAATACCTGGTACACATATACAACTACCTGGTACACACATACAATTACCTGGTACACACATACAAACTACCTGGTACACACATACAATTACCTGGTACACACAACACACTACCTGGTACACACATACAATACCTGGTACACACATATACAACTACCTGGTACACACATACAACTACCTGGTACACACTACAATTACCTGGTACACACATACAATTACCTGGTACACACATACAATTACCTGGTACACACATACAACTACCTGGTACACACATACAACTTACCTGGTACACACAACAACTACCTGGTACACACATACAATACCTGGTACACACATACAACTACTGGTACACACATACAATACCTGGTACACACATACAATACCTGGTACACACTACAACTACCTGGTACACACATACAATACCTGGTACACACATACAACTACCTGGTACACACATACAACTACCTGGTACACACATACAACTACCTGGTACACACATACAACTACCTGGTACACACATACAGCTACCTGGTACACACATACAAACTTCAGACACAAGAAATGGTAAACAAGGACACTCCAACAAACAGGTTAACAGATTGACCTGTACTCTGAAACGTTACAAATTACGTTCACTGACTGAAAACTAAATCATCTGAACACACTTTAATGCTACTTTTTTGTTTGATTTGAAACTGACTGAAGTGGCATACAGATGACGAGAAAAACGCAAACATAACCAGCACCAGCTACTGTTGTTTTGTCAAGCTGACCAGGGTGATTTGAGTTTTGGGTCATTCCATGTTGACGATGATGTGATTTTCCATCTTGCAAGTTTCTTGACGCCCATTTCTCTCATTTTTTTCAGTAAAATAGAAGACTTAGAAATCACAATTAAGTTTCCATTCTTCACTAAAACAATCTTTTTTCTGTTTATAAAAAGCTTTAGTTTTCTTACATTTTTCAGTAAAAGAGAAGTTAAGAAACGAAAACAACGATAATTTTCAGAAATACACAAAAAATTGAATCAGAACTCATACTGATTCAACAACAACAAGACAGACACAAATTTCCAGAAATACACAACAATACAGTCCAAAGTGGTAATTACTATCACAAGACAGGTGTCAATCCTGGACCAACTGACCTTTGTCAGATGTACACAAAACAACAGCAAACAATGTACAACATTTAGCAGAAAAAAAGCTATACACAACTTCCCTAACGCTGTGTTTAGCAAGAGAAAATACGTCTGTCTGGTGTGGTGTTTAGCAATGGAAAAATACGTCTGTCTGGTGTGGTGTTTAGCAAGAGAAAATACGTCTGTCTTGTGTGGTGTTTAGCAATGGAAAAATACGTCTGTCTGGTGTGGTGTTTAGCAAGAGAAAATACGTCTGTCTTGTGTGGTTTTAGCAAGAGAAAATACGTCTGTCTTGTGTGGTGTTTAGCAATGGAAAAATACGTCTGTCTTGTGTGGTGTTTAGCAATGGAAAAATACGTCTGTCTTGTGTGGTGTTTATACGTCTGTCTGGTGTGGTGTTTAGCAAGAGAAAATACGTCTGTTTTGTTTGATGTTCAGCAAGAGAAAATACGTCTGTCTTGTGTGGTGTTTAGCAATGGAAAAATACGTCTGTCTTGTGTGGTGTTTAGCAAGAGAAAATACGTCTGTCTTGTGTGGTGTTTAGCAAGAGAAAATATGTCTGTCATGTGGTGTTTAGCAAGAGAAAATATGTCTGTCATGTGGTGTTTAGCAAGAGAAAATATGTCTGTCTTGTGTGGTGTTTAGCAAGAGAAAATATGTCTGTCTTGTGTGGTGTTTAGCAATGGAAAAATACGTCAGTCTTGTGTGGTGTTTAGCAATGGAAAAATACGTCAGTCTTGTGTGGGGTTTAGCAAGAGAAAATACGTCTGTCTTGTGTGTTGTTTAGCAAGAGAAAATACGTCTGTCTTGTGTGGTGTTTAGCAAGAGAAGATACGTCTGTCTTGTGTGGTGTTTAGCAAGAGAAAATACGTCTGTCTTGTGTGGTGTTTAGCAAGAGAAAATACGTCTGTCTTGTGTGGTGTTTAGCAAGAGAAAATACGTCTGTCTTGTGTGGTGTTTAGCAATGGAAAAATACGTCTGTCTTGTGTGGTGTTTAGCAAGAGAAAATACGTCTGTCTTGTGTGGTGTTTAGCAAGAGAAAATATGTCTTGTCTTGTGTGGTGTTTAGCAAGAGAAGATACGTCTGTCTTGTGTGGTGTTTAGCAAGAGAAAATACGTCTGTCTTGTGTGGTGTTTAGCAAGAGAAAATACGTCTGTCTTGTGTGGTGTTTAGCAAGAGAAAATACGTCTGTCTTGTGTGGTGTTTAACAATGGAAAAATACGTCTGTCTGGTGTGGTGTTTAGCAAGAGAAAATATGTCTGTTGTGTGGTGTTTAGCAAGAGAAAATACGTCTGTCTTGTGTGGTGTTTAGCAAGAGAAAATACGTCTGTCTTGTGTGGTGTTTAACAATGGAAAAATACGTCTGTCTGGTGTGGTGTTTAGCAATGGAAAAATACGTCTGTCTTGTGTGGTGTTTAGCAAGAGAAAATACGTCTGTCTTGTGTGGTGTTTAGCAAGAGAAAATACGTCTGTCTTGTGTGGTGTTTAGCAAGAGAAAATATGTCTGTCATGTGGTGTTTAGCAAGAGAAAATATGTCTGTCTTGTGTGGTGTTTAGCAAGAGAAAATATGTCTGTCTTGTGTGGTGTTTAGCAAGAGAAAATATGTCTGTCTTGTGTGGTGTTTAGCAAGAGAAAATATGTCTGTCGTGTGTGGTGTTTAGCAAGAGAAAATACGTCTGTCTTGTGTGGTGTTTAGCAAGAGAAAATATGTCTGTCTTGTGTGGTGTTTAGCAAGAGAAAATACGTCTGTCTTGTGTGGTGTTTAGCAAGAGAAAATATGTCTGTCTTGTGTGGTGTTTAGCAATGGAAAAATACGTCTGTCTTGTGTGGTGTTTAGCAAGAGAAAATACGTCTGTCTGTCTTGTTGCCTATTTGATGGCCGGGTGATTGATTGTTGATTAGTTGCTTGTTGATGAATTTTTGTTATTGATGTTTTTGTTTAAAGCCCAGCAGACTGCGCAGAGCCATATCAGGACTACAACCGTTTCAAAACGCACACAATACTTCAACACGAAAAACAAAAGAAAAAGAAAACTAAGTACACATACCAATGCTTTCGCGCACGTAATCCAAGCAGATGCCCCTGGCGTTGAGCACTCTGTCCAATTTATCACACATGGGGTTAAAAAACATACCTGAATACACATTTAAGCATAACTAATGACACAAAAACATTCATTAAAAAAGGGGGCTTAAAATCATCTAAAATTGTTTCTGTATATCTCATTTCCCTAGAGCCAAAAATGCACTTAATACATGCATCCAATTATCAATCCTAAGAAAAAGTGTGCAAGACTTTATCAAACACATACAGGTGAACGGACCAGCAAGGCAGAAAATGATAGGAAGAAATGACAGAAAGCAAAGGAACAAGGCAGAAACAAAGAGAGTGACAGAAAAGAGGAAATTTCTACACAGAATGTCCATAAGATGGGGATAGTATTTATACTGAAAGAGCCCCCGGCATACCCACGGGGGGGGGGGGGGGGGGGGGGGGGGGGGGGGAATGTTGATGAATGAACTATGACCCCGGGTCAGAGGTGGGATATTGAATTGCTCAGGATCTGATTGGTAAATTGTTTGGATTTTGGTCGTTAATTGGATGATTGTTCGATTCCTTGGATAATCAACCAACTGATAAATATTTGATCGATTAATCGATTATATGACTGTTGATTTATTGATTAACTGATAAATATTTGATCGATTAATCGATTATATGACTGTTGATTTATTGATAAATATTTGATCGATTAATCGATTATATGACTGTTGATTTATTGATTGGTTAATTCGTAGGTTAAACTTAATCACTGGAGTGGACGAGTCTCTGGCTGATTCAGCTGATTGATGATTATTATTTAGTTATGTAATTCGTTGATTACTGTTTGGACAAGTAATTCATTGGTCATCGTTCGATTGACTGACCCAATTATTTGACTGCTTACATGATTTTACTGGCAGACTGAACGACTGATTGGTCGGTGGGTCGATACATAGGAGGCTGTGTTTGATTATTTACCATTTTAACCACGTGATCCGGCTGACAGTTCATGTTTGATTATTTACCATTTTAACCACGTGATCCGGCTGACAGTTCATGTTTGATTATTTACCATTTTAACCACGTGATCCGGCTGACAGTTCATGTTTGATTATTTACCATTTTAACCACGTGATCCGGCTGACAGTTCATGTTTGATTATTTACCATTTTAACCACGTGATCCGGCTGACAGTTCATGTTTGATTATTTACCATTTTAACCACGTGATCCGGCTGACAGTTCATGTTTGATTATTTACCAATGTAACCACGTGATCTGGCTAACAGTTTCATGTTAGATTATTTACCATTTTAACCACGTGATCCGGCTGAGAGTAATGTTTGATTATTTACCAATGTAACCAAGTGATCTGGCTGATAGTTAATGCTGGTTATTCTCTTTCATGGTTAAACTATTGATCAGATGAGCGAATGGTGATTAAATGTCTAAATTAATGCACTGTTCTTTGAACTAAAAGATGTAATGTAAATCATAACCATGATCATACGACTACGTATCTGCAATGCAATACAAAATATAGAAATCTTTTAACACTTTAGCATAGCTGCCTTCTTGTGCAGTGTATGTCATTTGTATATGTATTTGTGTGTATAAGTACATATTTGTATGTATGTATGTATGCAGAAGTATGTATTGTATAGAAATACATATGTGTAGTTGTTTGTATGAAATATGTCTGGAATTATCAAATATACCGGATATGTATTTATTTGTATGTATATATGCTCGGATGGCACTCATTCGATAAAGCAAGCGCCATCTTTAGAAATAAAAATATGCCGATTGTATTAAAACGCTGAGCGTACGACTGTGACATATGGAGCCGAAACATGGAACCTGACGAAACATCAGCTCCTAAAACTGTGAACCATGCAAAGGGCCCACGAACGGATCATGATGGGAATCACCTGGAAGGGCCGGAAAACGGCGGCATGGGTAAGAGGAAAAACGAAGATCCAAGACATAATAGACACAGTTTGTGAACGAAAGTGGAACTGGGCTGGTCACGTCATTAGGAGATCTGACAACAGATGGACCACCAAAGTGACGCACTGGATCCCTCGAAGCCAAAAAAGGAACAGAGGTCGCCAGAGAACCAGATGGCCAGACGATCTAGAAATGTTCGACAAACAATGGACCAGAACAGCAGTTAACCGGCAACAGTGGCGTGCGATGAGGAAGGCTTGTGTCCAACAACGGACCCAAACAAGATGAAGTGAATATTTGCAGAAGTATGTATTGTATAGAATTAGTTATGTCTATGTTTGCATGAAATATGTATGGAATTATCAAAACCCGACAGGTATTTATTTGTATGTATATATGAAGAAGTATGTATTGTATAGAATCAATTATGTCCATGTTTGCATGATATATGTATGGAATTATCAAAACCCGGATAGGTATTTATTTGTATGTATATATGCAGAAGTATGTATTGTATAGAATCAATTATGTGTGTTTGCATGAAATATGTATGGAATTATCAAAACCCGACAGGTATTTATTTGTATGTATATATGAAGAAGTATGTATTGTATAGAATCAATTATGTCTATGTTTGCATGAAATATGTATGGAATTATCAAAACCCGGATAGGTATTTATTTGTATGTATATATGCAGAAGTATGTATTGTATAGAATCAATTATGTGTGTTTGCATGAAATATGTATGGAATTGTCAAAACCCGGATAGGTATTTATTTGTATGTATATATGCAGAAGTATGTATTGTATAGAATCAATTATGTGTGTTTGCATGAAATATGTATGGAATTGTCAAAACCCGGAACCCCCCCCCCCCCCCATTCCATCCACGTGTTTGTATTGTGGCCTTAGGACAATGTACATTAAACAATTCTGAGTCTGAGTCTGAGGCTGAGTCTGAGGCTGAGTCTGAGGCTGAGTCTGAGTCTGAGGCTGAGTCTGAGTCTGAGTCTGAGGCTGAGTCTGAGTCTGAGGCTCTCTCTGTCTTTGTTTCTTGTGCATCTGTTCTTTATCCTTTCCCTCTTATTCCACATCACATCCTCCACATGTATCCGTATGGACATTCAGATACCACATCACATCCTCCACATGTATCCGTATGGACATTCAGATACCACATCACATCCTCCACATGTATCCGTATGGACATTCAGATACCACATCACATCCTCCACATGTATCCGTATGGACATTCAGATACCACATCACATCCTCCACATGTATCCGTATGGACATTCAGATACCACATCACACATCCTCCACATGTATCCGTATGGACATTCAGATACCACATCACATCCTCCACATGTATCCGTATGGACATTCAGATACCACATCACATCCTCCACATGTATCCGTATGGACATTCAGATACCACATCACATCCTCCACATGTATCCGTATGGACATTCAGATACCACATCACATCCTCCACATGTATCCGTATGGACATTCAGATACCACATCACATCCTCCACATGTATCCGTATGGACATTCAGATACCACATCACATCCTCCACATGTATCCGTATGGACATTCAGATACCACATCACATCCTCCACATGTATCCGTATGGACATTCAGATACCACATCACATCCTCCACATGTATCCCTATGGACATTCAGATTCCACATCACATCCTCCACATGTATCCCTATGGACATTCAGATTCCACATCACATCCTCCACATGTATCCCTATGGACATTCAGATACCACATCACATCCTCCACATGTATCCCTATGGACATTCAGATACCACATCACATCCTCCACATGTATCCGTATGGACATTCAGATACCACATCACATCCTCCACATGTATCCGTATGGACATTCAGATACATCACATCCTCCACTTGTATCCGTGGACAACTGAACACCACATCATATCCTCCTTATATATCCATGGACAACTGAACACCACATCACATCCTCCATATACATATACATGGACAACTGAACACCACATCACATCCTCCATATATATCCATGGACAACTGAACACCACATCACATCCTCCAAATATATCCATGGACAACCAGACACCACATCACATCCTCCATATATATCCATGGACAACTGAACACCACATCATATCCCCGGCATGTATCCATGGACACCAGAAACCACGTTCTCCATATGTAGCTCAGGAAACCAGACACCATACTACATTATATATCCATGGACACCAGAAACCACGTTGTCCATATGTAGCTCAGGAAACCAGACACCATACTACATTATATATCCATGGACACCAGAAACCACGTTGTCCATATGTAGCTCAGGAAACCAGACACCATACTACATTATATATCCATGGACACCAGAAACCACGTTGTCCATATGTAGCTCAGGAAACCAGACACCATACTACATTATATATCCATGGACACCAGAAACCACGTTGTCCATATGTAGCTCAGGAAACCAGACACCATACTACATTATATATCCATGGACACCAGAAACCACGTTGTCCATATGTAGCTCAGGAAACCAGACACCATACTACATTATATATCCATGGACACCAGAAACCACGTTGTCCATATGTAGCTCAGGAAACCAGACACCATACTACATTATATATCCATGGACACCAGAAACCACGTTGTCCATATGTAGCTCAGGAAACCAGACACCATACTACATTATATATCCATGGACACCAGAAACCACGTTGTCCATATGTAGCTCAGGAAACCAGACACCATACTACATTATATATCCATGGACACCAGAAACCACGTTGTCCATATGTAGCTCAGGAAACCAGACACCATACTACATTATATGTCCATGGACAGAGAAACCACGTTGTCCATATGTAGCTCAGGAAACCAGACACCATACTACATTATATATCCATGGACAGAGAAACCACGTTGTCCATATGTAGCTCAGGAAACCAGACACCATACTACATTATATATCCATGGACACCAGAAACCACGTTGTCCATATGTAGCTCAGGAAACCAGACACCATACTACATTATATATCCATGGACACCAGAAACCACGTTGTCCATATGTAGCTCAGGAAACCAGACACCATACTACATTATATATCCATGGACACCAGAAACCACGTTGTCCATATGTAGCTCAGGAAACCAGACACCATACTACATTATATATCCATGGACACCAGAAACCACGTTGTCCATATGTAGCTCAGGAAACCAGACACCATACTACATTATATATCCATGGACACCAGACACCATACTACATTATATATCCATGGACACCAGAAACCACGTTGTCCATATGTATCTCAGGAAACCAGACACCATACTACATTATATATCCATGGACACCAGACACCATACTACATTATATATCCATGGACACCAGACACCACGTTGTCCATATGTAGCTCAGGAAACCAGACACCATACTACATTATATATCCATGGACACCAGACACCATACTACATTATATATCCATGGACACCAGACACCATACTACATTATATATCCATGGACACCAGAAACCAGACACCATACTACATTATATATCCATGGACACCAGAAACCAGACACCATACTACATTATATATCCATGGACACCAGAAACCAGACACCATACTACATTATATATCCATGGAAACCAGACACCATACTACATTATATATCCATGGAAACCAGACACCATACATTATATATCCATGGACACCAGACACCATACTACATTATATATCCATGGACACCAGACACCAGACTACATTATATATCCATGGAAACCAGACACCATACTACATTATATATCCATGGACACCAGACACCATACTACATTATATATCCATGGACACCAGAAACCAGACACCATACTACATTATATATTTGGGGGGATGCTGCTGCATATCTTTTCGCACTGGCCTTTTTTTAGGAAAGTTTTTTTTTTTCAAACCATGACAATATGAAAGAAATATGCAACTGTCTGTATTGGATGGACAATTTCACATGAAGAGGTTTTCTTTTTCTTTTTCTTTTTTTGTATTTCAGGAGACTTCTTGTGTCAAACCATGTGTGTGTGTGTGTGTGTGTGAGTGTGTGTATGGTGTGTGTGTGTGTGTGTGTGGAGTGTATGTGGGGGTGTATATATATATATATATGTATGTGTGTGTGTGTGTGTATGTGTGTGTGTGTGTGTGTGTGTGTGTGTGTGTGTGTGTGTGTGTGTGTGTGTGTGTGTGTGTGCATGTATGCATGTGCCTGTTCTCGTGCGTTTGCGATGCGTACCTGCGTTCTGAGATAGCATTCAGTTGTTCTGTCATTGAACTCCTCTCTCTCCCTCCTCCCCTTGTCACCCCCCCCATCTCACTCACTCTCCCTGCCCTCACCTGTCTCCCCATCTCCTCATTCCCCTGCCTTCCCTGTCTCCCCATCTCCTCATCTCCCTGCCTCATGTTCCCCATCTCCTCATCTCCCTGCCTTCCCTGTCTCCCCATCTCCTCATTCTCCCCTGCCTTCCCATGTCTCCCCATCTCCTCATTCTCCCTGCCTTCCCATGTTCCCCATCTCCTCATTCTCCCTGCCTTCCCATGTCTCCCCATCTCCTCATTCTCCCTGCCTTCCCATGTCTCCCCATCTCCTCATTCTCCCTGCCTTCCCATGTTCCCCATCTCCTCATTCTCCCTGCCTTCCCATGTCTCCTCATCTCCTCATTCTCCCTGCCTTCCCATGTCTCCCCATCTCCTCATTCTCCCTGCCTTCCCATGTCTCCCCATTCTCCTCTTCTCTCCTGCCTTCCCATTCTTCTCCCCATCTCCTCATTCTCCCTGCCTTCCCATGTCTCCCCATCTCCTCATTCTCCCTGCCTTCCCATGTCTCCCATCTCCATTCTCCCTGCCTTCCCATGTCTCCCCATCTCCCATTCTCCCTACCTTCCCATGTCTCCCTCCCATCTCCTCATCTCCCATCTCCATTCTCCCTGCCTTCCCATGTCTCCCCATCTCCCCATTCTCCCTGCCTTCCCATGTCTCCCCATCTCCTCACTCTCCCTACCTTCCCATGTCTCCCCATCTCCTCATTCTCCCTGCCCTCCCCTGTCTCTCCCCATCTCCTCACTCTCCCTGCCCTCACCTGTCTCCCCATCTCCTCACTCTCCCTGCCCTCACCTGTCTCCCCATCTCCTCACTCTCCCTGCCCTCCCCTCTCTCCATCTCCTCATTCTCCCTGCCCTCACCTATCTCCCCCTGCACATTTCACCATTTCAGATACGACACCATCTAATCCTGCAGCCTTTCCAGTTTCTAAATGTTTGATTGCTTTCTTGATTTCTGTTTCACTGATTTCATTATCAAGCATAGCATCGTAAATCTCTTCATCTGTTTCAAAATTAATAAGATTATCCTCGTGATCGAATCCATCGTTAAAAACGGACCGAAAACGATTTATCCACTCATCTGCTGTAATGTTATTTTCTATGATATTCCGCCCTTTAAGTTTACGAATTTGAATCCAAAATTCATTGAGATTGTTTACCGCACACATCATAGCATGTAAGTCTGTGTCCTTTTGGACTCGTTCTTTTCCCCCCAACAAAACCTGGTATTCCTTCCTAACTTTTGCATATTCAACATAATCTTCTTTTGATTTCCTGCACTTTCTAGGACATCTTTTTACATCCTTTTTCTTTGCATAACATTCGGCATCAAACCATTTAGCTTCGTGTTTTCTCCTCCCTCCTCGAGTGAAAGTCTTTTTTCAGCTACAAGTAGAATCTAACGATTCAGTAAAGACATCTAATGACTCCTTTACATTTATACCAACTACGCCCGTGGCTTTCGAAAGGTCACTCTGAAAAGTTTCAGATATCAAATTATCAATGAAATGAGTAGCATGCTCTTCTGACCAAACTTTTTTGTTTGTTTGTTTTTGTTTTTGTTTTTTGGTCAACTTTGACTGGGTTTTGACAGGAGGTAGACTGCGTACAGACTTCACTTTGGATTTGAAAATGTAATTCAACTGGCATATGATGGGATTCAATTCTTGTTTGTTACAAACATTTTTTCAACACATCTACACATATCCCTGCTTGTTAGGAAATAGTCTACGACACTGTGGCCATGTTCAGACAGAAACGTAAAGTTACCTGAACCATTTAGAAAGAGAGAGAGAGAAACAGAGAGAGAGAGAGGGCAGAGGGAGGGAGGGAGAGAGAAAGAAAAAGAGAGAAACACAGAGGCACAGGGAGGGGAGAGAGAGACAGACAGGGAGGGAAAGAGAAAGAAAAAGAGAGAAACACAGAGGCATAGGAAGGGAGAGAGAGAGACAGGGAGGAGAGAGAGAAACAGAGGCAGAGGAAGGGGGAGAGAGAGACAGACAGGAGGGAGAGAGAGAGAGAAACAGAGGCAGAGGAAGGGAGGAGATGGAGACAAAGACAGAGAAAGAGGGATGGAGGGAGGGAGAGACAGAAAGACAGAGGGAGGGGGGAGAGAGACAGGGAGAGAGAGAGACAGAAAGACAGAGGGAGGGGGGAGAGAGACAGGGAGAGAGAGTGAGAAAGAGAAAGAGACAGAAAGAGAGACAGAGAGAGAGAAAGGAAAGAGAAAGAAAGAAAGAAAGAAAGAAAGAAAAAGAAAGAAAGAAAAAGAGACAGAGTTCAGACAGTTTTCAGACACTATTAAAAAAAAAGCCATCATCCCTACTAAAGGTATCCTTAAAATGTCTTACAAAAGAAATAATCACTTACGTCAGAGAACAAGATTAACAACTAACAACAACAACAACAAAACAAAAGCTACTACTGGAACAAAGCAATTTCGCTTCCTTCAACCACTTTAAACAGAAATAAAGTGAGTTTAAAGTGAACTTCTCAACAGTCATAGTGAGCGGAGCTGCATGACAAACACAGCTGTAATCTTGTTTGGGTTTCTATAGATGTATTATTTTGTGCGATAAACGTTTGACGGTAGATTACCAACTAAAACCTGGAGAGCAGAAGGCAAAGTGTATCACATGTTATTCTGCATGCATGCATAAAGGACACACTAAACCAGAGTCTCTATATTGCTTGTAGCTCTGCTGATGAACCTTCTAAGTTGATACACCAACTCTTAACTTTGCATCTCATTCTTTTCAAATCAAATTTAACCCTTTGCCATCTGCACCCTATCTACCAACTGCAAAAACTTAACCCTTTTATTCCCTCACCCTATCCACCAGCTTCCTGCAGGAAGCTGGTGGATAGGGTGAGGGAGTCAAAGGGTTAAGTTTTTGCTCTTCCAGCATGGTTGACAAAGAGGGATGCTGTTGGGCAGGCTGCAGGAGTCAAAGGGTTAATATAATGCTTAGTGCTGTAGGAATATACGAAAGACCGATACAAATCGTATTTTTCACTTCTTTGTGTATGTATATTCCACTTGCCATCCACAAATAAAACTTATTCTGATTTCCATGTCCTTGAAAAAAAATCACTAAACCCATATCTACTTGAACATACACACACGCTTGCTGCCCAGTACTTCTTTCCTTTACGTAAAAACGAACCTAAATTACCTACAATTGCGCCAAAAAATGCACTTAATACATGTACCCAATTATCAATCCAAAGAGAAAGTATGTGAGACTTTATCAAACACATACAGGTGAATGGACCAGTGACGCAGAAAATGATAGAAAGAAATGACAGAAAACAAAGGAACAAGGCAGAAACAGAGTGATAGAAAAGGATATTTCTAACCTAGAATGTCCAGAAGGTGGGGATGCTATTTACATTGAAAGAACCCCCAGCATTCCCATGGGCAACACAAATCTTCTTTTCTTTAAGGTCCAAAATCAAAAATCATCTTACATGACTTTTCTGGCAATCTGAAAAATCTTCCATGCTCAGTAGGCCTACTTTTCACCAGTATTATATGTATTGTACAACTGAATGAACAAACAATATGTTTGATAAGAGAGAGAGACAGAAAGCTAGAGAGACACAGCGAGAGAAAGAGCGCTAGAGAGAGAGAGAGAGAGAGAGAGAGCCAGAGAGAGCCAGAGAGACGGGCAGACAGAGAGAAAGAGAGAGCAAGCTAGACAGAGAGAGATAGCTAAAGAAAGAGAGGGAGCGAAAGAAAGTTAGGCAGACAGACAGAAAGCTAGAGAGACAGAGTGCTAAAGAGACTGAGAAAGAAGAGAGAGACAGAAAGCTAGAGAGAGAGAGATAGACAGACAGACACAGACAAACAAACAGACAAACAAACAGACAGACAGAAAAACAGAGGTAGACAGAGACTCGATCCCTACGTGATCACAAAACACACCACATGAAAGCTTCTCTCTAGGGAAAAATATAAACACATCATCATCATCACGTGCCCTGCCGCTTGGCGTTGGCGACCATGGACTTCCAACCATCTCTATCTCTCGTTGCCCCCAGCATCTTCCCCACCCTGCTCATCCCCAGCCACTCTGCAAGTCCGTCCAGCATTCTCTCCCTGGGTCTACCCGGTGCTCTCTTTCCCTCCAGCTTTCCCGTTGTGACCAGGAGCTCCAAATCCCCCTTCCTCATAAAATAGCCTATAAATGTTGTCTGTCTTTTCTTTTCTTTTACAAACATAAAATCATAATACTAACGATACTAGTCATCATCGACCAAAAACAAAGAAAAGATAAAACCATAATACTAACGATACTAATTATAATCGACCAAAACAAAGAAAGAGATAACTCATAATACTAACCATAATCAACCAAAACAAAGAAATATAAATCATAATATTAACGACACTAATCATAATCAACCAAAACAAAGAAACAGATAAATCATAATATTAAGACACTAATCATAATCGGCGAAAACATCATGAGAAACCTAGAAGAAGACCCTGGATTAAAGGTTGGAGGGAAAATGATAAACAACATTCGGTACGCAGATGACACCGTGCTAATTGCAGAAAATGAAAGGGACCTGCAAAACCTTGTGAATATACTAGAAACAGAAAGCAAAGGTAAGGGGTTGGAACTAAACAGCAGGAAGACTGAAGTCATGGTGATCAGTAAAAAACATGAAATCCCCTTATGCAAAATAACAGCAAATGGCACAACCTTGACACAGGTTAATAAATTCAAATATCTGGGAACGGTCATTTCATCAGACGGCAGATGCACATGGGAAATAGCCGGCAGAATCGGCCAAGCCAAAACAGCATTCAAAAAGATGACAAGCATTCTTACCAACAAATGCCTATCAATTAACATCAGAAAGAGAGTCCTTGAATGTTATATAGAACCAATACTGTTGTACGGATGCGAGGTGTGGACAGTCAGCAAGCAAAGCCAGAGCAAGATTGAGGCAGCCGAGATGTGGTTTCTAAGAAGAATGTTGAGAGTTCCATGGACAGCAAAGAAAACAAACGAGACAGTCTTGATGGAGGCAGACACAAGCAGATCACTCATAAGGAAGATTAGGAAAAGACAGGCAACATTTATAGGCCATTTTACGAGGAAGGGGGATTTGGAGCATCTGGTCACAACGGGAAAGCTGGAGGGTAAGAGAGCACCAGGAAGACCCAGGGAGAGAATGCTGGACGGACTTGCAGAGTGGCTGGGGATGAGCAGGGTGGAGGAGATGCTAGGGGCAACGAGAGATAGAGATGGTTGGAAGTCCATGGTCGCCAACGCCAAGCAGCAGGGCACCTGATGATGATGATGATGATGATGATGATGATGAATCATAATCGACCAAAACAAAGAAGTGACTTACCTGGTAAAAATTCTTGGTAAAAATCACTTTTCAGCTCAATTCAGTTGTCAGTTTCTTAAGACGTCTCCGCGCTCTGAATGAATTCCATACGCACCACGCGCTCTGAATGAATTCCATACACACCACCGTGACCAAACTGACTGACTGACTGAGGCTTAAACACATAGTGTATGCGAGGACTACAGTCACCAAACTGACTACACACGACATATACACCCGTATATATACCCGTGTAGAAAAGAACGCGCCCAACGGCTATTGGTTCAGGAACAGTGGCGGGGGGTGGGGGGTGGGGGGGGTTTGAGACAGACAAACAGTATAGGCCTGAGGTACAAGGGGAACTGGCTTAGCTCCTCCCACAGCCCTTGTCAATCACGCTGTAGGCGTGGCCTATGACCTCCACAGCCCTTGTCAATCACGCTGTAGGCGTGGCCTATGACCTCCACAACCCTTGTTAATCACGCTGTAGGCGTGGCCTATGACCTCCACAACCCTTGTCAATCACATTGTAGGCGTGGCCTATGACCTCCAACCGTCAACAGGAACAGTGTGACAATGACAACTCACCCGGAGGGTTCCGCGATAGTTCAGTTGTTTGAGTATGAGATGCACATACTTGTGGATTTTAACCAAAAGGGGGGGGGGGGGGGGGGGGGTTGAAACTACGTGTACAAACATAAAATATGTGTACACACATAACATACGTGTACAAACACATAACATACGTGTACAAACACATAACATACGTGTACAAACACATAACATTTGTACACAAACACACACTGCTGTATTTCACAGGTTGTGATTAGCTTTATCTTTATAATAGGCCAGGTGAATCACTGAGATACCATACACTGAAATATCCTCTACTGGTCTGCTTGGTCAGCAGTGGTACAGAGATTTGACTCTTCCTACGATGTAATAGTCCAGTGTGTTGTCAAACACAGGTTGTGATTAGCCTATCTTTATAATAATCATCATCAGGTGCCTTGCCGCATGGCGTTGGCGATTATGGACTTCCATCTGTCTCTATCTCTTGTTGCCTCAAGCACCTCTTCCACCCTCTTTGTCTTCAGCCACTCTGCAAGTCTGTCTAGTATCTTCTCCCTGGGTTTACCCGGTGCTCTCCTTCCCTCCAGCTTTCCCGTTGTGACCAGGTGTTCCAATTCCCCTTTCCTCATAAAATGGCCTATGAATGTTGCCTGCCTTTTCCTAATCTTCCTCAAGAATGATCTTGTGTCTGCCTCCATCAAGACTGTCTCGTTTGTTTTCTTTGCTGTCCATGGATATCTCAACATCCTTCTCAGAAATCACATCTCGGCTGCCTCCATCTTGTTCTGGCTTTGTCTTTATAACAGGCCAGATGAATCATTGAGATACCATAAACTGAAACATCCTGCACTGGTGTGTTGTGATACAGGCTTGTGACTGAAACATCTTGCACTGGTATGCTATGATACAGGCTTGTGACTGAAACATCCTGCACTGTGTGCTATGATACAGGCTTGTGACTGAAACATCCTGCACTGTGTGTTGTGATACAGGCTTGTGTCTGAAACATCCTGCACTGTGTGTTGTGATACAGGCTTGTGTCTGAAACATCCTGCACTGTGTGCTATGATACAGGCTTGTGTCTGAAACATCCTGCACTGTGTGTTGTGATACAGGCTTGTGTCTGAAACATCCTGCACTGTGTGCTATGATACAGGCTTGTGTCTGAAACATCCTGCACTGTGTGTTGTGATACAGGCTTGTGACTGAAACATCCTGCACTGTGTGCTATGATACAGGCTTGTGTCTGAAACATCCTGCACTGTGTGTTGTGATACAGGCTTGTGTCTGAAACATCCTGCACTGTGTGTTGTGATACAGGCTTGTGACTGAAACATCCTGCACTATGTGCTATGATACAGGCTTGTGACTGAAACATCCTGCACTGTGTGTTGTGATACAGGCTTGTGTCTGAAACATCCTGCACTGGTGTGTTGTGATAGAGGCTTGTGACTGAAACATCCTGCACTGTGTGCTATGATACAGGCTTGTGTCTGAAACATCCTGCACTGTGTGCTATGATACAGGCTTGTGTCTGAAACATCCTGCACTGTGTGCTATGATACAGGCTTGTGTCTGAAACATCCTGCACTGTGTGTTGTGATAGAGGCTTGTGTCTGAAACATCCTGCACTGTGTGCTATGATACAGGCTTGTGTCTGAAACATCCTGCACTGTGTGCTATGATACAGGCTTGTGACTGAAACATCCTGCACTGTGTGCTATGATACAGGCTTGTGACTGAAACATCCTGCACTGTGTGCTATGATACAGGCTTGTGTCTGAAACATCCTGCACTGGTGTGTTGTGATAGAGGCTTGTGTCACCCCACTGACCACGGAATCTTCACGTTAATCAAACGAACGTCGTGATAAGCTGTCGTTTTAATGAATGACTCATGTGAGCCATTGAAATATCGCAATGTGACACAAGTTAACAAGAAACACCACGACAGTGTGGATGGGACCCACAGCGCCAATGCCTCGCCACTCTCTGGACAATCCCCTCCCAAGCTCCCGACGCCACTCAATAGTCATTTCATCAAGCAAAATGGGGCTGTCCATGCGCTGCATGACCCATTCGGACCCAGTCATCAGTTACCTTGTTTACAAACCGAATGGTCAGGTGGGGAGATGACAAATTTGGGGACATTGTTATTATTGTTGTTGTTTAAAGCCCAGCCGACTGCGGAGAGCCGTATCAGGGCTATAACTGCTTCAAAACATACAAAACTTCGACGGAAAAAAAAAAAAAAGAAAGAAAATTAATGCATTCGCGCACATAATCTAAGGACATGCCCCTGGCGTTGACCACTCCGTCCGATTTATCGCACAGGGGATTTAAAAAACACACCTGAATATAAATATAAGCATACCTAAGGACACGAAAACACACACACACACACACACACACACACACACACACACATGTCCAGAAGGTGGGGGTACTATTTGTACTGAAAGAGCCCCTGGCATCATCCCGTGGGTAGGGAAGGGGTGATGCCAGGGGCTCTTTCAGGCATAAATTACCTAAAATTGCTTCCGCATATCTCAGCTCCCTAGAGCCAAAAGTGCACTTAACACATGTACCCATTTATCAATCCCAAGAAAATGTACGTAAGACTTTATCGAACACATACAGGTGAATGGACCATTAAGGCAGAAAATGATAGGTAGAAATGACAGAAAGCAAAGGAACAAGGCAGAAACAAAGAGAGTGACAGAAAAGAGGAAATGTCTAGCACAGAATGTCCAGAAGGTGGGGGTACTATTTGTACTGAAAGAGCCCCTGGCATCATCCCGTGGGTAGGGAAGGGGTGACTGATCCTAGTTCTTCATGACGGGTCTGGAGTCTTCATAATAATAATAATAATACCTAGGACTTATAAAGCGCACTAAGCCACTGGATCTAGGCGCTGGGGAATGGGGGATATAATAGGAAGTCAGTAAATACAAGACTACACAACAACTTACACATCATCAAATGACAATCAAATACATACATACATCATAATCACATAACATAATGATTTACATTCGCAATCTTCAAAATATGCATACCACGCAATTCAATCAAATATCAGATTCATTCCAATTCAACACTTTTCACTCAGTTACTCCATATAAACTATTATTCCACCCCTTCCCTACTACCCCCCACCCCCACGCGCATACACAAAATCCAATTACACATATCAGCCAGCCGACAAGGTGATGTGGGGAAAAGTGATCAGATGTCGAAATACTGCTGGAAAAGGTGTGTTTTCAAGTTTGACTTGAAAGAAGAAATGGACGGAGAGTGGCGTAATTTCTTGGGAAGAGAGTTCCAAAACTGGGGACCGAAATGCGAAAGTGAGCGAAAGCCATGAGATTTGCGGTTATACTGTATCTGCCTGAGGAGTCTTGAATCAGAGGAAGAGCGGAGAGACCGAGATGGAGTATACAAGTGCAGAATATCAGAAATATACTCAGGAGCAGAATTGCTACTATGATGGAAGTTCAAATGGTTTAAGGACTAAATCCAAAACAAGTGTGACTGACCGAGTTGAAGCAAACAGGAAAAAGAAAAACAAAAAACAAAAAACAAAAAACAAAAAACGAAAAAAGAATCAGAACGCGTATTTCATACAACTGGACAAGACAGGCGCAAATTTTTGACCAACTGGTCCCTGTCAAGCGTAACATCACAAACAAACAAACAAACAAACAAACAAACGCCAGATACAAAAATTAGGAGAAAAAGACTGAAACTTCCCTGCTGCTCTGTCCAGTGTGGGAAAAGTTTTAAGCACTGTCAAAAAGTGTTTACGCTAAGTTCATTAATAAATTATTGGATTAATGCTTGATTGATTAATTACTTGATTGATTAATTACTTGATTGATTAATTACTTGATTGATTACTACAGCTATTACGACTAATCATATAATTATGTCATGATGAGTAATACTTCCAGTCTGTGTACAGAAAAGTACATGGCACAGTTACAGCTGTTGAAAAAGTTATAGCGATTTTAGGATTCTCGTGTATTTTTTGTGCTCTTTTCTTTGATTGATCATTGTGCTCATTATCAAAATTATTATGACGTCATATTTTTCATGATTAGTAATAGACTACATAGAGTCTGTGTGTGGCAAACCGAAAGCCACAATTCCATCTATAATGGAAGTTGAGATGATTTTAAGACCATGAACTTTTCCTTAAAATCTCGTATAATTAACCGTTGACTCCTGCACCCTGTCCACCAGCTTCCTGCAATGTCAACCATGCTAGCAAAACAAAAACTTGACCCTTTGTTTCCCTAATCCTGTCCACCAGCTTCCTGCAGGGTGAGAGAGTCCAAGGGTCACACACACACGGTAGTGGAGTAGATAAACGTGCAACTTGCAATCAGAGTATACAATCCCTCTTGACACAAACTGCTAACAGCTTGCTGACTGCGCTGTCTTGAGGACAGACAATGGAGTTGTCCAGCGACACAAGTCAAGTGGTCAGACAATGGAGTTGTCCAGCGACACGAGTCAAGTGGTCAGACAATGGAGTTGTCCAGCGACACAAGTCAAGTGGTCAGACAATGGAGTTGTCCAGCGACACGAGTCAAGTGGTCAGACAATGGAGTTGTCCAGCGACACGAGTCAAGTGGTCACTCCCGTCTTCTGGAAATAACAAACAACCGTGTCAATTGACTCCAGAACCTTCCACTGACCAAGTCCCCTGTGTTGTTTCAATGACTCATTCGGAAGGTGAAGTATTCTTTGCTTGAAAAGATTGGACGGACATAAAACTTGTGTTAATTAACTGTTCAACAAACATGGCGCCACTTGCAGTTTATAAACGGTTGACGACAAATGTGGACAAGTGCCGCAAGCAACTCCACTCCCCTCTGTCAGTGATCTTGGTTCTGTTTCCCACAGTTCACACACTGTGGATTGAAAGGTGACTTTTGTTGGGAGACAGGTGAGGGAGATACCTGTTAATCACCTGTTTGTTACAGTTGGATTGCTCCATCATCTTGTTTACCAACGAATGGCGTTAGCACAAATTTAATGGCCGTCCAGTCTTTTCAACCAAAGAAAACTTCACATTCCAAAGGAGCGTTTGGAACAACACAACGAAATTGCTCAGTGGAAGGTTCTGGCGTCAGTTGACACATTTCTTTGTTGTGTTATTTCCAGAAGGCGGTATTGAGCCAACATCTTCACACCATCCAGGTCCACGTCATCGCTGTACTTTCTATCCTTCCTCTTGTCCAACATAAGGCAAGTTGGCCATTGTGTCACAACGATACTGCTATTTGATGAACTGTGTAAGAACGATACTGTGTAAGAACGATACTGTTAGTTGCTTGTTTGCCCACAAACCACTTCAAGTGTCAACACGCCCTGGGCACAGTCACACGAAAAACGTCTTTGTCTACACTATCTTAACCAGTCTGATGGGTCTATGTGCAGGCTTAAGGCGTGTGCCATGATCATTTTGGATCTTCTCCATCACATGGTCAGTGGCTTACCAACACACAGGGTTTATGTCAGGCTTAAGGCTTGTGCCATGATCATTTTGGATCTTGTCCATCACATGGCATCAGTGGCTTGCCAACACATAGGGTTTATGTGCAGGCTTAAGGCTTGTGCCATGATCATTGTGGATCTTCTCCATCACATGGCGTCAGTGGCTTGCCAACACATAGGGTTTGTGTACAGACTTAAGGCTTTTGCCATGGTCATTTTGGATCTTCTCCATCACATGGCAACATATGACGTTAGTGCACATGGAATTCATTCCCAGCGCGGAGACGTCATCTTGAGAAAGTGGAAGTGAAACATCCAGT
>JAPXFY010000034.1:39655368-39667868 GCA_030674185.1 Monoplex corrugatus
ACACTAAGTGTTACAAGTATTAACTATCAACACTTAAAGTGTTACAAGTATATAAACTAAAATCAACACTTAAAGTGTTACAAGTATATAAACTAAAATCAAACACTTAAAGTGTTACAAGTATATAAACTAAAATCAACACTTAAAGTGTTACAAGTATATAAACTAAAATCAACACTAAAAGTGTTATAATAAACTAAAATCAACACTTAAAGTGTTACAAGTATATAAACTAAAATCAACACTTAAAGTGTTACAAGTAATATAAACTAAAATCAACACTTAAAGTGTTACAAGTATATAAACTAAAATCAACACTAAAAGTGTTATAAACTAAAATCAACACTTAAAGTGTTACAAGTATATAAACTAAAATCAACACTTAAAGTGTTACAAGTATATAAAATAAATTCAACACTAAAAGTATTACAAGTATTAAACTAAAATCACCCCCCACCCCCCTCCGTGGGGATGCCGGGGGAAATTGTATGTCCACCTTCTGGAAATTCTGTGCTAGAAATTTCCTCTTTTCTGTCACTCTCTTTGTTGCTACCTTGTTCCTTCACTTTCTGTCATTTCTTCCTATCATTAACTTTGCGGTCCATCACTGTAAGTTCGATAAATTCTAGCTACATTTCTTAGAACGATTAATTGTGGTACATATATATTGAGTGCATGTTTGGCTCTCGGGAGGTGAGACATGCGGAAGCAATTTTAGGTCATTTATGTTCGTTTTTATGTATGTTTCGGTGTCTTTGGGTATGCTTAAATTTTGTATTCAAGCGGTTTTTTTTTTTTTAATCTCCTGTGCGATAAATTGGTCGGGGTGGTCAACCGCCAGGGGCATGTCCTCAATTATGTGCACGAAGCATTGCTATGTGGACTTAATTTTCCTTTCGTTTTTTTTTTTTGTTTTTTGTTTTTCTGTTGAAGTATTGTATATGTTTTGAAACGATCATAGCCCTGATATGGCTCTACGCAGTCGGCTGGGCTTTTAAAACCAAAATAACAGCAATAACACACTAAAATCGACAAGTACTCCAAGCATTTGAACACCCTTTCAGTTTGTGGTCTGTTCGTGACCGTGCGTTCGCGCTTGACAAAGGCCGGTTAGCCGAAAATTTGCGCTTGTCTTGTCTTGTCTTGTCTTGTCTTGTCTTGTCTTGTCTTGTCTTGTCTTGTCTTGTCTTGTTTTCTGTTTCATACGCGCTTGCATTGGTTTTCTTGTTCTTGTGGTAACCCTTTCAGTACTAACGTTTCATATAAATATCATTTCTCGGTGCCTAAGAATGTGGAACATACTGACTTAAATTAAGACTTCTAGGAAACATCTCTTCACCCAGCCAAGAGAACCCTATAAAATGGGGATCAGTATACTTTCACATCACGTTCCGCGCTTTTCCCGTTTCGCCTTTTGATTGCGTCATTGTTTGAACTTTGACCCCGTTGGCTTTCAACGGGTTGACTGCACATTAGCTTATCGATATACACTACATACCCACAGACATAAAAACCAAAATAACAACATGAATAAGACTGAAAGTAAATAAATAATTAAAGGTCTGAATCACAATACAACTGGCTATCCTGTATAAACTCCTCTCACACGACAGAACCCCCCCCCCCCCCCCCCCCACCACCACCACCACCGCCACCACGTCAATGCCCAAATGCTCAGCTGTCTATCAACTAGGCGAAGACGATATTTTCTTAAATCATAGGTAAGTAAGTCAGTAAGTCATAATATGCTGTCTATAATTTTCCATTGCTTTTATTCTTTCTCCCCATTTATAGCCATGCGTGCGTGGTGTGTTGTGTGTGTGTGTGTGTGTGTGTGTGTGTGTGTGTGTGGTGTGTGTGTGTGTGTGGTGTGTGCGTGCGTGTGTGTGTCTGTTTCAGCGCTTAGATTTGATTTTATCAAGATTTTGCGCTATATAAATATTGTAATTATTACTAATTATTATTATTATAAGTCAGTAAGTAAGTGAATAAACGGTAAGTATAAACTGTGAATAAAAGAGTATGTAGATAAATAAACAGGTAAGAGATGAAAATAACAAATAACAGTAAATACGTGCATATACCCACATGCCCGCACACAGACATACACAATACATACACACCCATATCCACACAGCATGATGGCCGACAACAACAACTACAACAACAGAAGCAATAACAACAACAACAAGAGCAAAAAGGAAACATAATTATATACATAATTATCGTGACAAACTTACAATCAAATGTGGATAACAGTCAATGCCGCCTGTATGGTCAAAAGCTTTTCCTACTTTCTCGTAGAATTTCCTAACTCTACATCCGAGAAAAGGGCTCTTCGCAAGCAACGTTCCAGAAACCAGACAACAGCGACTCAATTTGTGTGTGGCAGATGTGACAGAGATTGCCACTCAGGAATCGGCCTGCACAGCCACAGCAGAAAGTGCACGTCATGACCACAACGCTTCCTGGTGCAGACTATCATCTCCTGAGATGTAAAGAGGCCGACGACGACGACGACACAACTTATTAAGTGCATTTGGCTTCAGCCAGTTTAGGCCCGTTTGAAATAAATGTTTTAGTGGCCTTAGTTATGTTTTATTTGTATTCAAGGAATGTTCTCAGCTTACCACTTTATGCTTTGTGGCTGCGTCTATGCTAGCTGAATGGGTAGCGCAAACTGTGTTGGGTTTGAGAAATTCTACATGGGAGCTAACTCCGTGATTCTCAAGAGTTATGTTACTTAGTTTATATTTGTATTCAGGGTTTGTTTGTTTTTTAAAATCCCTGGTGATAAATTGGACGGAATGGTCAACACCACGGGCATGTCCTTAGATTGTGTGTGTGAGTGCATTGACGTGTGCACATGTACTTCATTTTGTTTTCCAGGATTTTTATTTCTCCAGTGAGATAGTGGTGTACATTTTGCAGATGGTCATCGCCCTGATATGGCTGTGCACAATTGGCTGGGCTTTAAATCATCATCATCATCATCATCATCATCATCAGGTGCCCTGCCGCATGGCGTTGGCGACCATGGACTTCCAACCATCTCTATCTCTCGTTGCCCCTAGCATCTCCCCCACCCTCCTCATCCCCAGCCACTCTGCAAGTCCGTCCAGCATTTTCTCCCTGGGTCTACCTGGTGCTCTCTTACCCTCCAGCTTTCCCGTTGTGACCAGGTGCTCCAAATCCCCCTTCCTCATAAAATGGCCTATAAATGTTGCTTGTCCTTTCCTAATCTTCCTTATGAGTGATCTACTTGTGTCTGCCTCCATCAAGACTGTCTCGTTCGTTTTCTTTGCTGTCCATGAAACTCTCAACATTCTTCTGAGAAACCACATCTCGGCTGCCTCGATCCTGCTCTGGCTTTGCTTGCTGACTGTCCACGCCTCGCATCCGTACAACAGTATTGGTTCTATATAACATTCAGGACTCTCTTTCTGATGTTAATTGATAGGCATTTGTTGGTAAGAATGCTTGTCATCTTCTTGAATGGGCTTTAGATAACACTAACAGTTCCTACTCGTTTATTTTCTTCTTAGCTTAGCACGTAAACATGGCGAAGTGGCACAGGTACCTGAGACAAAGCAGTATCTTTGCTGGGTCCGAAAGGCACAGCCAAAAATCAAGCATTTCAAACGAAAAGGCGAAGTAATGGGAATAGGCGAAACGAAACATTAAGATGTGCAGCCAACAGGCCAGTGGACCTATGAAACAGTAAGCTGACACCAACAGAATGATGGAAACATTAAGATGGGCAGCCAACAGGCCAGTGGACCTATGAAACAGTAAGCTGACACCATCAGAATGATGGAAACATTAAGATGGACAGCCAACAGGCCAGTGGACCTATGAAACAGTAAGCTGACACCAACAGAATGATGGAAACATTAAGATGGGCAGCCAACAGGCCAGTGGACCTATGAAACATGAAAGCTGACACCACCAGCATGATGGAAACATTAAGATGGGCAGCCAACAGGCCAGTGGACCTATGAAACATGAAAGCTGACACCACCAGCATGATGGAAACATTAAGATGGGCAGCCAACAGGCCAGTGGACCTATGAAACATGAAAGCTGACACCATCAGAATGATGGAAACATTAAGATGGGCAGCCAACAGGCCAGTGGACCTATGAAACAGTAAGCTGACACCACCAGAATGATGGAAACATTAAGATGGGCAGCGAACAGGCCAGCGGACCTATAAAACATTAAGCTAACACCACCAGAATGGTGGAAACATTAAGATGGACAGCCAACAGGTCACTTTTTATTTAATGTAGGAATGACCTGGAAATATCCGATGTCAAGCCCATGGCCCCATCAAAAGCAGGAAGCAGATAATAAATGACATCAAATGACACTTACCTCCTTCAACACGGCAGCAGGCTGCGACTGGCTGGTGCTGGACTGAACACAGGATCCACCTGAAGTAGAACCTGACCTGCGGGTGGCGTTGGTGGTGTAACTCCTGCAGGCACGAAAATAATGTCTGACAAGTAAATGGCGGTGGTGGTGGAGGTGGTGATTGTGGTGGTGGTGGTGGTGGTGGCTACAGTACCGTTTGGTGATAAACACGTAGAGTAGATCTATTTCCTGATGTCCTTTTGGCCGTGACGACCGTTCTACAGACTGACGGTTTCAGGCAGGAGAAATGACAGTGTGAAGTGATCGCCAGTGTTCCCCGGAAGCTGCCAAGGAGGCGTGGCCTGGACAGGTCATTCTGATTGGACCTTGAGCGCGCGCTGAACGTGTGGAATCCACGAGTACACATCAAGCTCTCCTGGTTGCCGGTCTGGTGTCTGTTGTTCTCTCTCTGTGTCTCTGTCTCTGTCTCTCTCTCTCACAGAGAGAGAGGATGTCTAAGCAAGAAAGGTAGAGAGAGAGAGACGTAGAGGTAGAGAGAGGTAGAAACAGAGGTAGAGACAGAGGTAGAGAGAGAGGATGTTTAAGCAAGAAAGGTAGAGAGAGACGTAGAGGGAGAGAGAAGTAGAGAGAGAGGTAGAGAGAGAGAGAGACGTAGAGGTAGAGAGAGGTAGAGACAGAGGTAGAGACAGAGGTAGAGAGAGAGGATGTCTAAGCAAGAAAGGTAGAGAGAGACGTAGAGGGAGAGAGAGGTAGAGACAGAGGTAGAGACAGAGGTAGAGACAGAGGTAGAGAGAGAGGATGTCTAAGCAAGAAAGGTAGAGAGACACGTAGAGGGAGAGAGAGGTAGAGACAGAGGTAGAGACAGAGGTAGAGAGAGAGGATGTCTAAGCAAGAAAGGTAGAGAGAGACGTAGAGGGAGAGAGAGGTAGAGAGAGGTAGAGACAGAGGTAGGGACAGAGGATGTCTAAGTGAGAGAGAGGGAGAGAGAGAGAGATAGGATGTCTAAGCAAGAGAGAGATACAGAGATGCATAAGATAGATAGAGACGAACAGAGACAGAGAGAGATAGGATGTCTAAGTGAGACAGAGAGAGAGATATACGTAAGAGAGAGAGAGAGGGGGGGGGGGGGAGGAGATGTCTATGCAAGAAAATAGAAGAGAGAGAAAGAGACAGAGAAAGAGAGAGACATAGAAAGAGAAAGCCAGAAAAAGAGAGAGACAGACAGAAAGAGAGAGAGGTGAGAGAGAGAGGGGGAGAGAGAGAGAGAAGAGACAGACAGAGAGCAAGCTAGAGAGAGAGAGAGAGAGTGTGTGTGTGTGTGTGTGTGTGTGTTGTGGAGGGGATGTGTGTGTGTGTGTGTGTGTTTTGTGGAGAGGAGGTGTGTGTGTGTGTTGTGGGAGGAGGTGTGTGTGTGTGTATGTGTGTGTGTGTGTGTGTGTGTGTGTGTGTGTGTGTATATGTGTGTATGTGTGTGTGTGTGTATGTGTGTGTGTGTGTATGTGTGTGTATGTGTGTGTGTGTGTGTATGTGTGTGTGTATGTGTGTGTGTATGTGTGTGTGTATGTGTGTGTGTATGTGTGTGTGTATGTATGTGTGTGTGTGTGTGTGTGTGGTTTTTGTCGGTTTTTAAAAAAAAAATTTTTTTAAGGATCATCGCACTCAGGGAGGTGACCTTTGCTCTCACCTTTGTTTTTTTTTCTTCGTCCCTTTCCTGCGCCACCTTAATGGCCACAGACACTGGCAGTTTTTACAATGCAGTGATGATGATGATGTCAATGAGGATGATGATCATGATGCTGTGGAGTTCCGTCTAGGATTGAGACTGCGTGACAGGGCTGTACTCTACGCTTACTATCATAACATATCCTGGCGTCGACCAGGCCCGAGAGATACAGACACCTGGTGTGCTGGTCAAAAGATTTGAGCTACAACACCCTCAATGACGCATCCGTGAAGTGGGTGAGACTCCACTGTGTGGTCCCACTCTTCCCAATGAGCCCATAGCACGCCCAACTCTGGGTAGGAGCCGGTTAGAGCTGAAAAATCCCACAATGATTTTTGAAGAGATTGATGGGGATTGGAACCCACAACCTTCCAGTCAGTGGTCCGTTGTCTTAACCACTACACCACAGTGAGTGGTGCGTGTGTGTAGTTGACAAAGACTTCACAGAAGGAACAACAACGTCTAATTCAAGTACCTCTCGTGCTCACGTGCTCACGTGCCGTCAGATTGTCTCAACCACAGAAAGAGAAAGCAAATGTTGACAAAGACTGCACTACGAAAGTAACGATAGCGCCAAATTCAAGTACCTCTCGTGATGAAAGCACCATCAGTCATTTTGTCTCAACCACAGGTAGGGGTAAGGAATGTCGATTAAGACTTACACAAAAGCAACAGTAACAGCAAACTCAGGTGAACCTACCCATTGTGATGAAATAGTCCACCCACAATTGTGCTGAGGTCCCCTCAGGTGTGTCCAGCACACAGCTGGGAGTCTGGAGTTGGGTTCTACAGGTTGTTGAAGAAGGATTCATCACACCTGTACAACGTGGTCCACCTCGCTCTGCAAGCAATTATCTGACACTCCCTGACCTGTCACACAACTTTGTGTAGTGGTCAGGTCTGCAAATGATAAAGGCAGGAGGGGGTGTGAATGGGGGTGTGGTTGGCAGTGGGGGTGGTGGTGGTGGTGGGAGTGAGAGTGGGAGTGAGGGAGGATGCATAAAGACACTAAGCTGACGCCATCATAATGATAAACATATTAACATGGACAACAAACAACACACATACAGCTAACACCATCATAATGATAAACATATTAACATGGACAACACACATACAGCTAACACCATCATAATGATAAACATATTAACATGGACAACAAACAACACACATACAGCTAACACCATCAAAATGATAAACATATTAACATGGACAACACACATACAGCTAACACCATCATAATGATAAACATATTAACATGGACAACAAACAACACACATACAGCTAACACCATCATAATGATAAACATATTAACATGGACAACAAACAACACACATACAGCTAACACCATCATAATGATAAACATATTAACATGGACAACAAACAACACACATACAGCTAACACCATCATAATGATAAACATATTAACATGGACAACAAACAACACACATACAGCTAACACCATCATAATGATAAACATATTAACATGGACAACACACATACAGCTAACACCATCATAATGATAAACATATTAACATGGACAACAAACAACACACATACAGCTAACACCATCAAAATGATAAACATATTAACATGGACAACAAACAGCACACATACAGCTAACACCATCAAAATGATAAACATATTAACATGGACAACAAACAGCACACATGCAGCTGAGGAAGTCTTGCTTTAGCATTTTGATGACTCGCTATCGGTCACACACACACACACATACACACACACACACACGCACCACACACACACACACACACACACACACACACCACACACACACGCACACACCCACACACACACACGCACACTCTCACACATACACACACACCCCACCACGCATACACCCACCCACCCACACACACACACACACACACACACACACACACACATCTATACACACACACACACACACACACACACACACACACACATATATATATATATATATATATATATACATATTACCCCCGAACTTTTTTTTCTTCTTTTTCTTCATATACGTGTGTGTTCGAATACAATTACAGCCCTGATACGGCTCTGCGTAGCTACCTGGGCTCCAAACAGTACAATGACTTTTTTTTTTTCTGAGATACCCCCCCCCCTCCCCCTTCCCCCAATTTTGTTTGTTTGTTTTCTTTTCTTTCTCTCGACTCCACGCTCTTGATTACCGCCTTCAACCGTTCCGTTCCCGTGATGTGTTCAGAGTTCTACAACCCATCTTGTTCCGCTTGATGTTAGACATGGTCAAGTCGCCCCCTTGCCTCGTTGTCTCCCCTGACTGTCTCTTTTGCGAGGAGTTCTAATGGTGGCTGGGGCATTGTGTCATAGGTGGGTCGTTCGTGATCACCTCCAGGTGTACACCTATTCCCCATCTCTCTGTTCTACTTCTGGTGCTGGTTACCTGTGTGTTCCTCTGCAAGAATGTTGCACCAACAATCCCCTCTCCTTCTTGATGTCTCATTGTATCACCTGCACAACATTCCCTTGTCTTTTTGGCAGTCACATACTCCATCTTCCTAATGGTCCGGTTGGGGGCGGTTGCCATTTTGTCCGACGGTGGTTTCACCCTCTGCGTGGCCCCTCCTCCCCCTTTTTTTTCTCCTGTCCTCCCCCTCGCTTTAAGGGCTCTAGTCCTCTTCTTCCCAGAAATGGCGAGTTGTTTCATGAGATCATAAGTGGAGGTGCCCACAAACCCTCTTGCCCCGACCTCTATGGCGAAGATTTTGACCCGCAGACCTGCTTTCTTCAGGGTGCTGGCAAGACCGGCGTATTTTTCGGTCTTGTAGATATGTGCTTCTTCCATTCTGCTTTCGTATGGCACAGTGAGTTCTATCAGAATCACTTGTTTCGAGGAGTCAGAGTGGAGAGCGATGTCTGGTCTCATGCCTGTCTTGCTGATGACATCTGGGTAATTTCTCCACTCTGGGAGGTCTGCTGTACACTCCCAGTCGACTGCTCCATCCAGAAGACCCTTTGGCAATGTGCTGGTTGTCATAGCACTTTCGGGCCAGACCTGTTTCCCTCCTGCTTTGTAGAACGTTGTCATAGCAATTGGTGCGTTTGGGGTCATGGTTTTTTCGCTAACCATATCTGTGATCACTTTCAGAACTTGGTTGTGCCTCCATGTATACCTTCCTTGGGCTAGCGCTACTTTGCAAGAGCTTAGGACATGTTCCACTGTTTGTTTCTTCTGACAGAGCGGACATGCTGGGTCGTCTGCTTTCCCCCATTTCACTAAGTTTGCATTCGAGGGGAGCAGGTCATATACAGATCTGAGGAGGAAGCTTATCCTTAGAGGAGCCATGTGCCACATATCGTTCCAGCTGAGACTTCTTTGGAGTGCACTGTCCCATGTTGTCCATTGCCCCTGTTGACCTTGCTGGACTGCCTTCTGCACTCTTTTGACATCTTCTTCTTCCTTCAACTCCTGTATGATCATGTCTCTTTTTTCCTTCCCTTTGGCTTTGGACCACCACTGCATTTTTGTTGCTCCCAGTCCCTGTCTGTTGGTTTGCGTGTGTCCAATTATTTCTTTGATGCTGAGGTTTCTCTTGGCATTGTTTACAGCCTCTTGGACTTTCCACTTTCTGCCAGTTCTCAGCTTTGGATGAACTGATCTCACGATATTGTCTTCCGATTCCTCCAGCATGCTCAACAGTCTTGCTTTTCCAACTTTGTATTCCTCCACTATGGATTTGAGAGATAGCTTCAGCATTGCTTGACGACAGTAGAATGCAACATCAGTGAGACCAGGTGGGACACCGAGCCATTTTCTTGTGTATTTGTTGATTTTGGCTTCCATTGCTTCGACTGTGCTGGTGCAAATGTCATAGATTAGCAGTGGCCACAGCAGCTTTGGTATCAGCATGAACTGTAGACACCAGACTTTGTATTTGCCTGGCAGTCCGCAGTTATCTATTTTCTTCAGGCCTTCTTCTGCTGTTTGCTTGGTTTCACATCCCCTTTGTGTGTCTTTCAGGGAGTCATCATACCATCTTCCGAGACTTTTTACTGGCTCTTCTGTGACAGTGGGGATGGCTTGGTTGGCTACCATGAATTTGACTGAATCTGCCACTTTTCCTTTTCGCAGTGAGAGACTTCGGGATTTCTTAGGTTTGAACCTCATTCTTGAAGAGGCCACCAGCTCATCCAGCTGCTTTAAGATTTGGTGTGTCTCTTCCTCATCCGTGGACAAGACTGTTGTGTCATCCATGAAAGCTTTCAGAGGAGGCATCTGGTATCCATCTCCCAGATTCACTGGACCTGAACTCTTCATTGCAGCTTTCAAGATGACTTCCATTGCCAACACGAACACTATGGGAGAGATTGCACAGCCCATTGCAATGCCCACCTCTAGGTCTATCCAGTCCGTGGTGTATTCTTTGGTAGAGAACCGCATTGAGAACCCTTGGAAATACTTCCTCAGCATTGTTCGGATGTTTTCTGGGATGTGACACATTTCAAGAGCCAGCTGGATCATATCGTGTGGAACTGATCCATATGCATTCGCCAGATCAAGCCAAACTACGTCAATGTCTCTCTTCTCTGTTCTTGCTTTTTGGATGGCATCCCAAATCAACGTGGCATGTTCCAAGCATCCAGGCATTCCTGGTATGCCTCCCTTTTGGACTGACATATCCAGATACTTGTTTTCAGTCAGGTATTTTGTCAATCTTGCTGCCATAACAGAGAAGAAGATTTTCCCCTCGACGTTCAGAAGTGATATTGGCCTGAACTGATTGATGCTGCTGGAGTTCTGCTCCTTCGGAATGTACACTCCTTCAGCTCTCATCCATTGGTCGCTGATCTTCTGGTTCCTCCATGCTGATCGAATCATCTTGTGGAGCCACTCGAGCACTTTTGGGCATTTCTTGTAGAGCAGGTATGGTATTCCGTTTGGTCCAGGTGCTGACTTGGCTCTGGCTTTCTTTACTACGTTCTTCACTTCATCCAGTATTGGTGGTTTGTTATATACACATACACATATAATATATGAAATATATATATGTACACACACACACACACACACACACACACACACACACACACGCTCGCACACACACACACACACACACACACACACACACACACACGCTCGCACGCCACACACACACACACACACACACACACACACACACACACACACACACACACGTCTTCGTCAACTTACCCACTGACCATTAAGGGTGGAGGACGTAAAACACAAACTACCACGCACTTTGTGTGTTGACCAGGTCAGTGTGGGGCAGCCAGGACCCTCAGTATGGAGTTTATTTTAATGTAAATCTGCATAGAAATAAACTATCGACGTTTTCGGGGAGGAAAATGATTAATGTTTTTATTTATCGATCTTTCTTAATAAACTGCTGATAACAGTAGCGATGGAATCCAAAATCTGTCATCTTGGCGACTTGGAATCCTGTGAAGTCAGCAGTAAACACCACGAGGGTGTGGATGGGGACCCAGAGCATCAATGCCTCACCACTCTCTTGATGATCACCACCCCCCCCCCCCAAGCTCCCAACGCCACTCGACAGTCATTTCATTAAGCAAAAAGGAGAGGGGGGGTGCTGCCCATGCGCTGCATGAACCATTCAGACCCAGTCATCAGTTGCCTTGTTTACAAACCGAATGGCAAGGAATAGGGAGAAAGGTGGCAGAATGGTTCAGACGTTCACCTGCCAATAACTAATTTCCAGGTTCCAGGGTTCGCTCCCTGTAGAGGCCTTGACTTTTCTCCTCAGTTTGACCGGAAAATCGAACTGAACTTCTCGTCCTTCGGAAGGGGACGAAAAACGAGTCGGACCCATGTATCTTCTGGCTGCGCACGCTTAAGATCCCACGGCAGTTGAAAATCGTGAAGAGCGGGGCATTGCCCGGCTGCCTTTGTACAAAACGTTGGAGAGATAGGTTGATTTCCCAGGTTCCACCCCTTGAAGACCAATTAGCCTTCTTGTCTTGGCAAAAAATATGAATATGATTTTGAAGTGAGGGAGAGGGGATAGGCGCCACCCTCGTGGTGCTGACCCCGGGAAAAGTTGAGGTCCCTGTCTCCTCGCTCCCCTACGACTTCAGAATTATGGAACATATCTAGGTAGGACCTCAGGACCTGGCCAGCTCTCGGGTTTATGTGCAGGCTTAAGGTTTGTGCCTTGATCATTCTGAATTTTCTCCATCACATGGCACCTGTGACGATAGTGAATATGGGATTCATTCCGAGCGCAGAGACGTCATCTTGAGAAACTGAAATTGAAATTGAAAAAAATTGAACGGCAAGGTGGGGAGATGACACACCCCGGGACATAGCCACACAACACGCACCAACCAGGTCCAGCCCAGCCTCTGGAACAAGAGAGAATGGAAGACCCCTCTCTCGCCCCAC
>JAPXFY010000034.1:39672868-39690368 GCA_030674185.1 Monoplex corrugatus
AATATTACACATAGATAGGCTAATATGGTGATGTATGTTTGTGTCAATATTACACATAGGCTAATATGGTGATGTATGTTTTTGTCAATATTACACATAGATAGGCTAATATGGTGATATATGTTTTTGTCAATATTACACATAGATAGGCTAATATGGTGATATATGTTTTTGTCAATATTACACATAGGCTAATATGGTGATGTATGTTTGTGTCAATATTACACATAGGCTAATATGGTGATGTATGTTTTTGTCAATATTACACATAGGCTAATATGGTGATGTATGTTTGTGTCAATATTACACATAGGCTAATATGGTGATATATGTTTTTGTCAATATTACAAATAGGCTAATATGGTGATATATGTTTGTGTCAATATTACAAATAGGCTAATATGGTGATGTATGTTTTTGTCAATATTACACATAGATAGGCTAATATGGTGATGTATGTTTTTGTCAATATTACAAATAGGCTAATATGGTGATATATGTTTGTGTCAATATTACAAATAGGCTAATTTGGTGATATATGTTTGTGTCAATATTACAAATAGGCTAATATGGTGATGTATGTTTTTGTCAATATTACAAATAGGCTAATATGGTGATATATGTTTGTGTCAATATTACAAATAGGCTAATATGGTGATATATGTTTGTGTCAATATTACAAATAGGCTAATATGGTGATATATGTTTGTGTCAATATTACAAATAGGCTAATATGGTGATGTATGTTTTTGTCAATATTACAAATAGGCTAATATGGTGATATATGTTTTTGTCAATATTACACATAGATAGGCTAATATGGTGATGTATGTTTTTGTCAATATTACAAATAGGCTAATATGGTGATATATGTTTGTGTCAATATTACAAATAGGCTAATATGGTGATATATGTTTGTGTCAATATTACAAATAGGCTAATATGGTGATATATGTTTGTGTCAATATTACAAATAGGCTAATATGGTGATATATGTTTTTGTCAATATTACACATAGATAGGCTAATATGGTGATGTATGTTTGTGTCAATATTACACATAGGCTAATATGGTGATGTATGTTTTTGTCAATATTACAAATAGGCTAATATGGTGATATATGTTTTTGTCAATATTACAAATAGATAGGCTAATATGGTGATGTATGTTTTTGTCAATATTACAAATAGGCTAATATGGTGATGTATGTTTTTGTCAATATTACAAATAGGCTAATATGGTGATGTATGTTTTTGTCAATATTACAAATAGGCTAATATGGTGATGTATGTTTTTTGTCAATATTACAAATAGGCTAATATGGTGATGTATGTTTTTGTCAATATTACAAATAGGCTAATATGGTGATGTATGTTTTTGTCAATATTGCACATAATCAACTTAAGAGATGTATCGCGACTAACAACGAAAACAGTTTTTGTACTATGGAGATTTTTCATATAGCATAGATCTATTGTTTTCACTTTTATTAACTATTTTAACAGTTTTTGTACTATGGAGATTTTTCATATAGCATAGATCTATTGTTTTCACTTTTATTGACTATTTTAACAGTTTTTGTACTATGGAGATTTTTCATATAGCATAGATCTATTGTTTTCACTTTTATTGACTATTTTAACAGTTTTTGTACTATGGAGATTTTTCATATAGCATAGATCTATTGTTTTCACTTTTATTAACTATTTTAACAGTTTTTGTACTATGGAGATTTTTCATATAGCATAGATCTATTGTTTTCACTTTTATTAACTATTTTAACAGTTTTTGTACTATGGAGATTTTTCATATAGCATAGATCTATTGTTTTCACTTTTATTAACTATTTTAACAGTTTTTGTACTATGGAGATTTTTCATATAGCATAGATCTATTGTTTTCACTTTTATTAACTATTTTAACAGTTTTTGTACTATGGAGATTTTTCATATAGCATAGATCTATTGTTTTCACTTTTATTGACTATTTTAACAGTTTTCACCATAGTCCATCATTTTAGTTTTGCTGTTTTAACATGTGACTTTTCATACGGAATATTTGTAAGACAAATTACTTTTGAAATGTTTATGATGTATTAATTCTGCAGAGCTGATACACTTGACCATTGGAAAGAGTATTTTTTAAGATTTGTGTACATGTAGTTGAGATTCTCATATACTGCTTAATGCACGCTGTAATGTAATGCACATGCTGTCAAGAAAAAGTTTTGATATATTTTAAGTTTCATAATGTTGTTGTATTGCAATTTGAAATATTGTTCTGTTCTCGTTCACGTTTCTGCAAATTACTAATCATTGTGTGTTCAACATTTGTAAAATCTAAATCTGTATTTTGTTAGAATTCATTGAAAAATACAACATAAATGAGATTTTAAAAAAAAATTTCAGTTGTGTAAAATCAACCAAAGATTATCTACAGGAAATTAATTCCCCAGTTATTGATAATAAGATACAGCTGATTCAATGTTTTGTCAAAGAAATTAATTCTCAAACAAAAGGAGCAACACTATTCTAAAGCGTCCAAATTGTTGCAATAAATGGGAATTAACATTTGGAGAAGAAATTAATTGGACACGATGCTTTACAAGCTTACATAGAATTAAAGAAATTAAACTTAAATGTTTTCAGATAAGAGCCATCCATCGAATACTGGCTACTAACGTTGTACTCAAAGAAATGGGCTTAGCACGAAGCAATTTGTGTAATTTCTGCAATCGAGCGCGAGATAATTTACAACGCTGCGTATTGCAATGAATGCTTGTTCTTTCTACATTTTGTTAGATCAACGATTACGCATTGTGTACATTTCAAGATGTTTGTAAGATCTATATATCTGAAAATGAATAAAAACAAGAGGTTCCAGAGGGGGGAGTAAAGGAGGCAGTTTACATCGCAGCAAGGAACCCCACCTTCAACCGTGACTGGGGCCGACACAACCTGCCATCGGTGTACTCCTCACTTACTCAGTGTCGTGAGTTCGCTCACGGCGGTGCGCACTGAAGCCAGTTCTCAACCCAGCAGTTGCGCTGAAGAAGTCGGCCGGATCGCCGATGAAAGCTACGCAGTGAGTGGCCTTTTTTGTAACTGAGAGCCAGGTTCAACCAGGTAGCCATTATAAATAAAAACAAGTTAATTAAAAAAATTATATATATACAACGCTGCCTTTGGGATTGTCAGTATATATAGATCTAATGTTATACAATACATACAATTTTTTTTTTTATATAGCGCAAAATCTTGATAAAATCAAATCTAAACGCTAAAACAGACACGCACGCACGCACACACACGCACGCACGCACACACACACACACACACACACACACACACACACACACACACACGCACACGCACACGGCTATAAATGGGGAGAAAGAATAAAAGCAATGGAAAATTATAGAGAACAAGGGGACCGCTGGTTCTCGCATACACTGTGTGGTAGGACTGTAAGCCTCACTCTAATCAATCAATCAAGGGAGGGAACCGACAAAACAACGGACCGACACGAGCCAGGCCTGATTCAGCACCGGCGGCAGCGCGCGCCTTCCGCGCAATTGACATCAGCCAACACAACACAAATCCCAATGAGCTCGCGCGGTGAAGGCAATTGGCGGGGAAGGCGGGCCTCATGAATATTGATAGCGCTCGAGGGCCCACGTGCCAGGCGATCGTGGAGCGGACCAATCAGTGCAGCAGCTGGCGTTTTGCTCGGCGGAGGGCCGTACCAAAGTGAGTAAGCTCTGAGGAGGTGAGATATAAGCGGAAGCAGTTTTAAGATTTAAATTAAGTTTCCATTGCTTTTATTCTTGCTTTTATTGCTTTTATTCTTTCTCCCCATTTATAGCCATGCGTGTGTGTGTGTGTGTGTGTGTGTGTGTGTGTGCGTGTGTGTGCGTGCGTACGTGCGTGCGTGCGTGCTTGCGTGTATGTCTGCTTCAGCGCTTTAATTTGATTTTATCAAGATTTTGCGCTATATAAATATTGTAATTATTATTATTATTAAGTAAGGGGGACCACTCTGTCTCCCCTTGCCAGCGAAAGTGAAGCTAGTGGCTTGATGGTTACCGCGAGCACGTGTAGCCACTAGACTCTAGTGCCTTTCTACTGGGAGGATAACAGACGTGAAGTGCCGGGCTTGTACTGTAAATCCATCACCGACAGTGTGTGTGTGAACTATTTACGTCTATGCGATACGTGAGTAATAAATACGGGCCATGTTTGGAAATAGTTTTTCAGCGCCCCACCCCACCCCACAAGAAATGGGGCAAGAGAGAGAGAGAGAGAGAGAGAGAGAGAGAGAGAGAGAGATAATGGCTACCTGGTTGAACCTGGCTCTCAGTTACAAAAAAAGGGTGCTTACTGCGTAGCTTTCATCGGTGATCCAGCCGACTTCTTCAGCGCAACTACTGGGTTGAGATTATTATTATTATTATTATTATGAACATTTAGTACGCCTAATCAAATTAATGCCCTAGGCGTTAACAATGGCAAAACATATAACCGAAATCACAAGCACGCACACACACGCCCACAAACACACACACGCACACACACACACACACACACACACACACACACACACAACGCACACGCACACACACACACACACACACACAGCACGATATGCAAATGCAATGACACATTGACACTAAGACATTATAAAGCCAACATTACGTTACATGGGGGGAGGGGGGCAGAAATTACCAGTTATTTGGGAAACAGATGAGTTTTGAGGGAGCGTTTGAATGTGGACAGAGAGGGTGAGTATCTGAGTGAGCGAGGTAGCTGATTCCAGATAGTTGGAGCTTGATAGGAAAAAGAACGCTGCCCAAACCTTTTGGTGCGGACTATGGGGATACTATAGAGACGGGTGTCGGATGAGGACCGCAAAGCTCGAGATGGCGTGTAGAGATGTAACAGATGGGCGAGATACTCAGGACAGGAAGACTCAATAGATTTGAAGCAGAGACAGGCAATCTTGTAGGATATTCTTTGCTGAACCGGGAGCCAGTGAAGAGAACAGAGCAATGGCGTAACATGGTTAAATTTTGAAGAGCGGAAGATGAGACGGGCAGCATGATTTTGAACTTTCTGAAGTTTGTTAATGAGGTGAGAGGGGGAACCAGACAAAAGAGCATTACAGTAATCGAGACGAGATAGAACAAGTGCACAGACAAGAGTCTTTGTCGTGTCTTCTGAGAGGAGATGGCGGATAGAAGCAATTCGGCGGAGTTCAAGAAAACAAGTCCGACAAACGTTGCTAACATGCAGATGGAAGGACAGGGTTTGGTCAAGAGTTACACCAAGGTTACGGGCAGAATAGGAGAGAGTGATAGACGAGTCAACAAGTGTGATGGAGGTTGGAAGAGAGGGGTGATTTTGGAGTTTGGGTGGGGTGATCAAAATCAATTCGGATTTCTCTTCATTCAATTTCAGTTTGTTTTCAGTCATCCAATCCTTCAGGTCGGCTACACAAGATTGGGTGTTTTGGATCATGAGGGGAAGGTCAGGGAGAGGCCCAGAGACATACAGCTGATTGTCATCCGAGAAAGAATGATGCTGAAGTAGGTGTTCTTGGACAATAGAGGAGACAGGATAGGTGTAGAGAATGAAAAGTAGGGGGCCCAGAACAGATCCCTGTGGCACAACCATAGGTCGGACAGGAAGCATTAGAAGAAAGACCATTGACAGAAACTACTTGCAGACGATCGGTGATGTAAGAATGAAACCAATTCAAGACAGTATCATGGAGCCCAAAAGAGTGATGCAGACGGGAGAGAAGGATAGAGTGGTCAATAGTGTCAAAGGCAGCAGATAGGTCCAAGAGAGTCAAAAGTGATACATTGTTAGAGTCAAGAGTAGTCAGTAAGTCGTTGCAGATTTTGAGAAGAGCAGTCTCGGTGCTATGTGCAGAACGGTAAGCAGACTGACCATTGACCATTGGAAAATGTATTAAGATTTGTGTACATGTGGTTGAGATTCTCATATACTGCTTAATGCATGCTGTAATGTAGTGCACCTGCTGTCAAGAAAATGATATATTTTAAGTTTCATAATGTTGTTGTACTGAGAGAGAGAGAGAGAGAGAGAGAGAGAGAGAGAGAGAGAGAGAGAGAGAGAGAGAGAGGACAGACAGACAGAGACAGAGACAGAGAGAGAGAGAGAGAGAGAGATTCCTAGTTTTCTGAATAAAAACATTTTTATCCACTGGACGAGGCGGCAGGGAAGTTTTTAGTCCCGTTTTTATTATCCATTGTTTTGGTGTTTGTGGTCTGTTTGTGACCGTGCGTTCGCGCTTGACAAAGGCTAGTTGGCCGAAAATTTGCGCTTGTTTTGTTTTGTTTTGTTGGATACGCGCTTATATTGGTTTTCTTGTTCTTCTGGTTCCTGTTTGCTTGGGCGCGGGCAGTCGCACTTGTTTTGGATCTCCTAAAAACATTTATGTTTGTTGTTTTACATTATCTGTTGTTTCATTAGACAGCAGGCCACAGGCTCTTAATTTACTTAAACACAAACTACACCACCACCCACCCGCACACTCCCCTCCCATCACCCCCCCCCCCCACACACACACAAAAAAAAATCAGTTTCTTGAAAAATCATTTCTGTGCACATGTTCAGTAATCTACAAGTCCTACAAATGCTGACGCTTCAGCTTCTTTCAGTTTTGTCTTTCTGAAACTGGTACGAATTTGTTGATGTTGTCTTTTATGGTGAAGTGCAACCTTACATTCAGGAACAAATTTACAAGAGAAACCAGCTTGCACTTTTTTGGGGGGTGGGGGGGTATATGATAGCAATCCCTTCTCTGTTTAATCACATCAGAAATCCCGTTGTTACTCTGTTCGTGAGGAGCGACTGTTCCAATTTTTAACCCGATTTCCATGTGTTTGACGACACTGACAGGCTGAGTGCTGGGAATGACCAGTTCAGCCCTGTATACCAGGTAGGTGTTTGTGGTCAGCTGTATGAGTGCTGGGAATGACCAGTCCAGCCCTATAATAATAATAATAATAATAATAATAATAATAATATATTTTATTTATATAGCGCAAAATCTTGACAAAATCAAATCTAAGCGCTGAGCGTATACATGCATACATACCTACATACATATGAGCGTATACATGCATACATACATGCTTACATACTTACATACATAAATCTAAGCTGAGCGTATACATGCATACATACATACATACATAAATCTAAGCGTATACATACATACATACATACGTACGCACGTGCATACATAATAATTACAATATTTATATAGCGCAAATCTCGACAAAATCAAATCCAAGCGCCGAAAAGACACACACGCACACACGCACGCACGCACGCACACACACACACACACACACACACACACACACACACACACACACACACACACACATGCATGGCCACAAATGGGGAGAAAAGAATAAAAGCAATAAAAGCAAGAATAAAACCAATGGAAAACCACAGAGAGCACATCATATACAATTATATATTAAAACAAAGTGATTCCCCTCCGAGCGGAGACAGGCTGCAGAGGGGGGTTGAGTGAGGTTAGGATTTTATGCAGAGGAGAAAAGGTGAGTTTTTGAGAGCGGACTTGAAGGAGGCAAAAGTAGGTTGCTGACGGACTGAGAGAGGAAGTTTGTGAAAAAGACTGAAACTTCCCTGCTGCTTCGTCTAGTTGGACAAAGGCACTAAACTGGACGAAGCAACAGGGAAGTTTCAGTCTTTTTCTCAAATTTTTTGCATCTAGTGTTTGTTTGTTTGTTTGTAATCTTACGCTTGACAAAGACCAGTTGGCCGACAATTTGCGCGTGTTGTCTTGTTGTGTTAAATACGCGTTCTGATTCTATTTTTGTGTTTTTTTTCCTGATTCCTATAACCCAGACAACCCATAAACATTATGATGTTATAATTGTATGCGGTGTCTGAACACACACCCAAAATATTAATGGCTATCAAAGACAGAACGTTTTTGATGGCTGTACACAATGGACAAATGACTTAACACCGCACTGGTTCGCACTGACGCCGCCAGATTTAGAAAGAGAACATTCTCGATGATCATGTGATCATTTATTTTTTATTACCAATTGTAGTCTAGCTTGCCAGTTGTGGGCCTCTGTAGCTCACTTGACTGAGCGTCGGAGTTACATGCTAATGGTTGACTGGGTTCGAATCCCGAGGTGCGTTACATTAACCCTTTAACTCCTGCACCCTGTCCAACAGTATCCTACAGTGTCAGCCATGCTAACAAAGCGAAAACTTAACCCCTTGATTCCCTCACCCTATCCACCAGCTTTCTGCAGGAGGCTGATGGATAGGGTGAGGGAATCAAAGGTTAAGTTTTTGCAATTGGTAGATAGCGTCTTGGAGTCAAAAGGGTGAAAACTGGCCTTCTCACTGTCCCATCTTAACATCATTGTTGTTCTGGTGGTGTCAGTAAACGATTAGATATGTCTCCCCATTAAAACTGGCCTTCTCACTGTCCCATCTTAACATCATTGTTGTTCTGGTGGTGTCACTATAGGATTAGATAAGTCCTCCTTCCCCTACTTGCCTGGGATTGTTATCCCCGTCGGCCATATCACTTGAAGTGGGCGACGTAAAATACTGACCCAATCAATCAATCAATAAGTGCTGTCACGTGTGGACTGTGCCGTCAATGGCCTTGCATCATCACACCTCTGACTGACCCTTGGTCAAGGCAGATATGGCCGTTTGCTTTGATACACACAACCAGTATATACCCATTATCATACACCGCTCTGTCTGGTGCTGGTGATTAGAATCAATAATATATACACCTTTCTGTCTGGTGCTGGCGATTAGAATCAATAACATATACACCTTTCTGTCTGGTGCTGGTGATTAGAATCAATAATATATACACCTTTCTGTCTGGTGCTGGCGATTAGAATCAATAACATATACACCTTTCTGTCTGGTGCTGGTGATTAGAATCAATAACATATACACCTTTCTGCCTGGTGCTGGTGATTAGAATCAATAACATATACACCTTTCTGCCTGGTGCTGGTGATTAGAATCAATAATATATACACCTTTCTGTCTGGTGCTGGCGATTAGAATCAATAACATATACACCGTTCTGTCTGGTGCTGGTGATTAGAATCAATAACATATACACCGTTCTGTCTGGTGCTGGTGATTAGAATCAATAACATATACACCTTTCTGTCTGGTGCTGGTGATTAGAATCAATAACATATACACCTTTCTGTCTGGTGCTGGTGATTAGAATCAATAACATATACACCTTTCTGTCTGGTGCTGGTGATTAGAATCAATAACATATACACCGTTCTGTCTGGTGCTGGTGATTAGAATCAATAACATATACACCTTTCTGTCTGGTGCTGGTGATTAGAATCAATAACATATACACCGTTCTGCCTGGTGCTGGTGATTAGAATCAATAATATATACACCTTTCTGTCTGGTGCTGGCGATTAGAATCAATAACATATACCCCGTTCTGTCTGGTGCTGGTGATTAGAATCAATAACATATACACCTTTCTGTCTGGTGCTGGTGATTAGAATCAATAACATATACACCTTTCTGTCTGGTGCTGGCGATTAGAATCAATAACATATACACCTTTCTGTCTGGTGCTGGTGATTAGAATCAATAACATATACACCTTTCTGTCTGGTGCTGGCGATTAGAATCAGTAATATATACACCGTTCTGTCTGGTGCTGGTGATTAGAATCAATAACATATACACCTTTCTGTCTGGTGCTGGTGATTAGAATCAATAACATATACACCTTTCTGTCTGGTGCTGGTGATTAGAATCAATAACATATACACCTTTCTGTCTGGTGCTGGTGATTAGAATCAATAACATATACACCTTTGCTAGGGTGGGACAGGATAGGGTGGAGGATATAGTTGGACCTCATGGCCTTGGTACGCGGGGTGGGGGGGGGAGACTTGTGGGGTGGGCGCGGGTGGGTGAGTTTATAGTAAGGAAACACCTGGTTTGGGCGGCAAGATGGGGGAGGATGGACTTGGATGAGTCCGGGAGGTGATACCAGGGGTCAGATTGGCTGCGTCCTGGTCGACAAAAGATTTAGAAATTCTTTGCTGTCAGCAGAAACGCTGCGGGGCGCGGACTGCGGCAATGACCGCGGTCCTGTGGTGGGAGGATTTGGACTGAAATTGGGAAGTGGGAGGTGGACCAAGGACGGCGTCAAATTGGCCCGCCTCCCACTCCCCAATTTCAGTCAACAAACAAAGCCAGAACAAGATTGAGGCAGCGGAGATGTGGTTTCTAAGAAGAATGTTGAGAGTTCCATGGACAGCAAAGAAAACAAACGAGATAGTCTTATGGAGGCAGACACAAGTAGATCACTCATAAGGAAGATTAGGAAAAGGCAGGCAACATTTATAGGCCATTTTATGAGGAAGGGGGATTTGGAGCACCTGGTCACAACGGGAAAGCTGGAGGGAAAGAGAGCACCGGGTAGACCCAGGGAGAGAGAATGCTGGACGACTTGCGGAGTGGCTGGGGACGAGGAGGGTGGGGGAGATGCTAGGGGCAACGAGAGATAGAGACAGATGGAAGTCCATGATCGCCAACGCCATGCGGCAGGGCACCTGATGATGATGATGATGATGATGATGATTATGATGATGATGATGATGATGATGATGATGATACACCTTTCCACATGATGTTGGTGACTAGAATCCATAACATACACCTTTCGACCTAGTGTTGCATGTGTGTGTGTGTGTGTGTGTGTGTGTGAAGAGACAGACAGAAAGAGAGAGAGAGAAAGACCTTTACAGATAGCACACCTCCCCCCCCCCCCTTTATACATAAACGTAAGGGGGGAGTAAGCTTCCAGGCAGCTTTGGAATAGACAACAGCCAGACCATACTGATGACAGTCAGAGGGAGTTAGGAGAACAGATGGGGGGTGGGGGATGGGGGGGGGGGGGGGAAGGGGATGAAGGAGAGGAGTAAGCATCAAGAGGGGGGCGGGAAGGGATGAAGGAGAGGAGTAAGCATCAAGAGGGGGGGCGGGAAGGGGATGAAGGAGAGGAGTAAGCATCAAGAGGGGGGGCGGGAAGGGGATGAAGGAGAGGAGTAAGCATCAAGAGGGGGGGCGGGAAGGGGATGAAGGAGAGGAGTAAGCATCAAGAGAGAGGGGGGCGGGAAGGGGATGAAGGAGAGGAGTAAGCATCAAGAGAGAAAGAGGGGGGGAGGGGATGAAGGAGATGAGAAGCATCAAGAGAGAGAGAGGGGGGGAGGGGATGAAGGAGATGAGAAGCATCAAGAGGGGGGGGGGAGTGGATGAAGGAGATGAGAAGCATCAAGAGAGAGAGGGGGGGGAAGGGGATGAAGGAGATGAGAAGCAACAAGAGAGAGGGGGGGGGGAGGTGATGAAGGAGATGAGAAGCATCAAGAGAGAGAGAGGGGGGAAGGGGATGAAGGAGATGAGAAGCATCAAGAGAGAGAGAGGGGGGAAGGGGATGAAGGAGATGAGAAGCATCAAGAGAGAGAGGGGGGCGGGAAGGGGATGAAGGAGATGAGAAGCATCAAGAGAGAGAGGGGGGGGGAGGGGATGAAGGAGATGAGAAGCATCAAGAGAGAGGGGGGGGGAAGGGGATGAAGGAGATGAGAAGCATCAAGAGAGAGAGAGAGGGGGGGGAAGGGGATGAAGGAGATGAGAAGCATCAAGAGAGAGAGAGGGGGGGGGGAAGGGGATGAAGGAGATGAGAAGCATCAAGAGAGAGGGGGGGGGAAGGGGATGAAGGAGATGAGAAGCATCAAGAGAGAGAGGGGGGGAGGGGATGAAGGAGATGAGAAGCATCAAGAGAGAGAGGGGGGGAGGGGGATGAAGGAGATGAGAAGCATCAAGAGAGAGAGGGGGGGGAGGGGATGAAGGAGATGAGAAGCATCAAGAGAGAGAGGGGGGGGAGGGGATGAAGGAGATGAGAAGCATCAAGAGAGAGAGGGGGGGGGAGGGGATGAAGGAGATGAGAAGCATCAAGAGAGAGAGGGGGGGGAGGGGATGAAGGAGATGAGAAGCATCAAGAGAGAGGGGGGGGGGATGAAGCAGATGAGTAAGCATCAAGAGAGAGAGGGGGGGAGGGGATGAAGGAGATGAGAAGCATCAAGAGAGAGGGGGGGGGGATGAAGCAGATGAGTAAGCATCAAGAGAGGGGGGGGGGATGAAGCAGATGAGTAAGCATCAAGAGAGGGGGAGGGGGCGGGAAGGGGATGAAGGAGATGAGTAAGCATCAAGAGAGAGGGGGGGGGGGGCGGGAAGGGGATGAACCAGAGGAGTAAGCATCAAGAGAGGGGGGGGGGGGCGGGAAGGGGATGAAGCAGATGAGTAAGCATCAAGATAGGGGGGGGGGGGCGGGAAGGGGATGAAGGAGATGAGTAAGCATCAAGAGAGAGGGGGGGGGGCGGGAAGGGGATGAACCAGAGGAGTAAGCATCAAGAGAGGGGGGGGGGCGGGAAGGGGATGAAGCAGATGAGTAAGCATCAAGAGAGGGGGGGGGGCGGGAAGGGGATGAAGGAGATGAGTAAGCATCAAGAGAGGGGGGGGGCGGGAAGGGGATGAAGGAGATGAGTAAGCATCAAGAGAGGGGGGGGCGGGAAGGGGATGAAGGAGATGAGTAAGCATCAAGAGAGGGGGGGGGGGGGGCGGGAAGGGGATGAAGCAGAGGAGTAAGCATCAAGATCAACACAAAGTTTATGAGTCCTCACCAACCGTCCCTTCTCCTCCCTCCTATGCTTCCACCACCCCTTCCCCTCCACCCCTCAACTTCTGTCTCCATTTCTATGGAGAGGGCTCAAGCTCCCTCCTTCCCGTTCCTTGGCGTAATAGGGACAGTGTGGAAGTTACAGCACCTTAGTGGATCGGATTGAAATGATAATGAGCTAATGTAATTATGCTTACCTTAACATTTAGTCGATGATCTGCGTGATCAGCGTGTTCTCGAAGTTTCTTTTTGCCGTTGTTTCCATAGTTGATGGGCTGGTTGCAGATAATGCAACGCCATGCGGCAGGGCACCTGATGATGATGATAATGATGATGATGATGATGATGATGATGATGATGATGATGATGATGATGATGATGATGATGATGATGATGTCTGTATAACTCTGAGCACACCAGCTTCGTTCCACACTGACTAAACTGAACGGGCCCGTTCCAATTGTACACACACGTACAGTAGGAACGGGGCCCGTTCAGTTTAGTGTGTGTACAGTAGGAACGGGGCCCGTTCAGTTTAGTGTGTGTACAGTAGGAACGGGGCCCGTTCAGTTTAGTGTGTGTACAGTAGGAACGGGGCCCGTTCAGTTTAGTGTGTGTACAGTAGGAACGGGGCCCGTTCAGTTTAGTGTGTGTACAGTAGGAACGGGGCCCGTTCAGTTTAGTGTGTGTACAGTAGGAACGGGGCCCGTTCAGTTTAGTGCGGGGCCCGTTCAGTTTAGTGTGTGTACAGTAGGAACGGGGCCGTTCAGTTTAGTCAGTGTGGTGTACAGTAGGAATGGGGCCCGTTCAGTTTAGTGTGTGTACAGTAGGAACGGGGCCCGTTCAGTTTAGTGCGGGGCCCGTTCAGTTTAGTGTGTGTACAGTAGGAATGGGGCCCGTTCAGTTTAGTGTGTGTACAGTAGGAACGGGGCCCGTTCAGTTTAGTGCGGGGCCCGTTCAGTTTAGTGTGTGTACAGTAGGAATGGGGCCCGTTCAGTTTAGTGTGTGTACAGTAGGAACGGGGCCCGTTCAGTTTAGTGCGGGGCCCGTTCAGTTTAGTGTGTGTACAGTAGGAACGGGGCCCGTTCAGTTTAGTCAGTGTGGAACGAAGCTGGTGTGCTCAGAGTTATACAGATAGACTCATCATCATCATCATCATCATCATCATCATCATCATCATCATCAGGTGCCCTGCCGCATGGCGTTGGCGACCATGGACTTCCAACCATCTCTATCTCTCGCTGCCCCCAGCATCTCCCCCACACCTCCCCATCCCCAGCCACTCTGCAAGTCCGTCCAGCATTCTCTCCCTGGGTCTACCCGGTGAATTGTTATTGTTGTTTTTAGCCCAGCCAACTGCGTAGCCCCTCACAGAGGCCCAAGGAGTCTTTCAGTTGAACCGGTGGAACATAAATAAAAAAAAAGTAGGTCAACCAGAATGAAATATGAATTTGATGATGGATATCAGTTTCTTGTCTTGTTCAGAGACAGTGACCTGATAACAGTATTCTTCTTTCAACTGAAAGACTCCTTGGGCCTCTGAGATCGATTCATTTGTTTGGGTCACAGGTGACCCATTGGGCCTCTGAGATCGATTCATTTGTTTGGGTCACAGGTGACACAGTGGGCCTCTGAGATCGATTCATTTGTTTGGGTCACAGGTGACACAGTGGGCCTCTGAGATCGATTCATTTGTTTGGGTCACAGGTGACCCAGTGGGCCTCTGAGATCGATTCATTTGTTTGGGTCACAGGTGACACAGTGGGCCTCTGAGATCGATTCATTTGTTTGGGTCACAGGTGACACAGTGGGCCTCTGAGATCGATTCATTTGTTTGGGTCACAGGTGACACAGTGGGCCTCTGAGGAGTAGAGCCATATCACGGCTATAACCACTTCAAAACAAAACTTCAACAGGAAAAAAAAAAGAAAGAAAATTAAGTAGATCTACACATATCAATGCATTCGCGCACATAATCCAGGATATACCCCTGGCGTTGACCACTCCGTCCGATGTATCACACAGGGAGTTAAAGAACACCTGAATACAAATTGAAGCATATCTAAATACACCACAAACGTATGTAGAAAAGGGCCTAAATGACCTAAAACTGCTTCCGCATATCTCACCTCCCTAGAGCCAAAAATGCACTTAATACATGTACCCAATTATCACATTGTAATATTAATTGTATATAATATGCTCTCTATAATTTTCCATTGCTTTTATTCTTTCTCCCCATTTATAGCCGTGTGCGTGTGTGTGTGTGTGTGTGCGTGTATGTGTGGTGTGTCGTGTGTGGTGTGTGGCTGTGTGGTGTGTGTGTGTGTGTGTGTGTGTGTGTGTGTGTGTGTGGTGTCGTGCGTGTGTGTGTGTGTGTGTGGTGTGTGTGTGTGTGTGTGGCGTGGCGTGTGTGTGTGTGCGTGCGTGCGTGTGTGTGTCTGTTCCAGCGCTTAGATTTGATTTTATCAAGATTTTGCGCTATATAAATAATGTAATTATTATTATTATTATTATTATTATTATTATTATTATTATTATTATTATTATTAATCCTAAGATCAGAAAAAGTACGTAAGACTTTATCGAAACATACAGGTGAATGGACCAGCAAGGCAGAAAACGATAGGAAGAAATGACAGAAAGCAAAGGAGGAAGGAAGAAACAAAGACAGTGACAGAAAAGGGGAAATTTCTAGCACAGAATTTCCAGTTCTGTTCTGTTTTGTAGGTTTTAACCTTTGACTCCCGCACTCTGTTCACCAGTATCCTGCTTTGCCAACCATGCTAGCAAAACAAAAACTTAACCCTTTGACTCTCTCACCCTATCCACCAGCTTCCTGTAAGAAGATGGTGGATAGGGTGAGGGAGTCAAAGGGTTAAGTTTAAGCAGTTGGTGGATAGGGTGAGGGAGTCAAAGGGTTAAGTTTAAGCAGTTGGTGGATAGGGTTTGGGAGTCAAAGGATTAAAGTCCCAAAACTCTCAGAGTATACGAAGACTAGCTATAAAAAAAATGTTCAAAGAAGCCTTTAAAATGTTTAGTTGCATTGCAGGATTTCCAAAAGGTGGGGATGCTATTTATACTGAAAGAGCCCCCGGCATCCCCACGGGGGGATCTCGTAGCGAATGACGTTTGGTGAAGTATGTCGATTCAGCCTCGGAACACACGTACTGTTGTCGGCCCTACTCATTGTATGTACTCAAGTAGACTTGCAGAATGAAACACACAGCAGTGTCCTGAGTGAAGTACTATACAGTGTGTTATCCAAGTTTTTTTAGTTTTTTTTAGCGTAATTGATGCGTAGAGATGAAAAGCATTCTTACCAACACATGCCTATCAATTAACATCAGGAAGACAGTTCATATAGAACCGATAATGTTATACGCTTGTGAGGCGCAGACAGTCAACAAGCAAAACCAGAACAAGATTGAGGCAGCCGAAATGTAGTTTCTAAGAAGAATGTTGAGAGTTCCATGGACAGCAAAGAAAACAAACGAGACAGTCTTGATGGAGGCAGGCACAAGAAGATCATCCATAAGGATGATTAGGAAAAGACAGGCAACATCTATAGGCCATTTTATGAGGAAAGGGGAATTGGAGCACCTGGTCACAACGGGAAAGCTGGAGGGAAAGGGAGCACCAGGTAGACCCAGGGAGAAGATATTGGACGACTTGCAGAGTGGCTGAGGACAAAGAGGGTGGAAGAGGTGCTTGAGGCAACAAGAGATAGAAACAGATGGAGGGCCATGATCGCCAACGCCATGTGGCAAGGCACCTGATGATGATGATAATGATGATGATGATGATGATGATGATGATGATGATAATAATGATGATGATGATGATGATGATGATAATGATGCATAGAGCTCTAGATGGCAGAGTCTGTACAATTAGTGTAGCCTGGTTGTGACTGTACAACACTGTACTGTTGCTTTTGTACAATGTGTAGCTTGGTTGTGACTGTACAACACTGTACTGTTGCCTTTGTACAATGTGTAGCTTGGTTGTGACTGTACAACACTGTGTACTGTTGCCTTTGTACAATGTGTAGCTTGGTTGTGACTGTACAACACTGTGTGCTGTAGCCTTTGTACAATGTGTAGCTTGGTTGTGACTGTACAACACTGTGTGCTGTTGCCTTTGTACAATGTGTAGCTTGGTTGTGACTGTACAACACTGTACTGTTGCCTTTGTACAATGTGTAGCTTGGTTGTGACTGTACAACACTGTACTGTTGCCTTTGTACAATGTGTAGCTTGGTTGTGACTGTACAACACTGTGCTGTTGCCTTTGTACAATGTGTAGCTTGGTTGTGACTGTACAACACTGTACTGTTGCCTTTGTACAATGTGTAGCTTGGTTGTGACTGTACAACACTGTACTGTTGCATTTGTACAATGTGTAGCTTTGTTGTGACTGTACAACACTGTGTACTGTTGCCTTTGTACAATGTGTAGCTTGGTTGTGACTGTACAACACTGTGTACTGTTGCCTTTGTAAATGTGTAGCTTGGTTGTGACTTACAACACTGTACTGTTGCCTTTGTACAATGTGTAGCTTGGTTGTGACTGTACAACAATGTACTGTTGCCTTTGTACAATGTGTAGCTTGGTTGTGACTGTACAACACTGTACTGTTGCCTTTGTACAATGAGTAGCTTGGTTGTGACTGTACAACACTGTGTACTGTTGCCTTTGTACAATGTGTAGCTTGGTTGTGACTG
>JAPXFY010000034.1:39705368-39732868 GCA_030674185.1 Monoplex corrugatus
AGGGTGAGGTAGTTAGTGTTGTAAGCTGGTGGACAGGGTGAGGTAGTCAGTGTTGTAAGCTGGTGGACAGGGTGAGGTAGTCAGTGTTGTAAGCTGGTGGACAGGGTGAGGTAGTGTTGTAAGCTGGTGGACAGGGTGAGGTAGTTAGTGTTGTAAGCTGGTGTACAGGGTGAGGTAGTGTTGTAAGCTGGTGGACAGGGTGAGGCAGTCAGTGTTGTAAGCTGGTGGACAGGGTGAGGTAGTGTTGTAAGCTGGTGGACAGGGTGAGGTAGTTAGTGTTGTAAGCTGGTGGACAGGGTGAGGTAGTCAGTGTTGTAAGCTGGTGGACAGGGTGAGGTAGTGTTGTAAGCTGGTGGACAGGGTGAGGGTGTCAAGGATGTATAAAAACCTACAGCTTAGATTTTGACATCGCACTTGTCATTTACGGTCTGCCCCCAGTCCCTGTCTGTTGGTTTGCGTGTGTCCAATTATTTCTTTGATGCTGAGGTTTCTCTTGGCATTGTTTACAGCCTCTTGGACTTTCCATTTTTTGCCAGTTCTCAGCTCTGGCTGAACTGATCTCACGATATTGTCTTTCGATTCCTCCAGCATGCTCAACAGTCTTGCTTTTCCAACTTTGTATTCCTCCGCTATGGATTTGAGAGGTAGCTTCAACATTGCTTGACGACAGTAGAATGCAACATCAGTGAGACCAGGTGGGACACCGAGCCATTTTCTTGTGTATTTGTTGATTTTGGCTTCCATTGCTTCCACTGTGCTGGTGCAAATGTCATAGATTAGCAGTGGCCACAGCAGCTTTGGTATCAGCATGAACTGTAGACACCAGACTTTGTATTTGCCTGGCAGTCCGCAGTTATCTATTTTCTTCAGGCCTTCTTCTGCTGTTTGCTTGGTTTCACGTCCCCTTTGTGTGTCTTTCAGGGAGTCATCATACCATCTTCCGAGACTTTTTACTGGCTCTTCTGTGACAGTGGGGATGGCTTGGTTGGCTACCATGAATTTGACTGAATCTGCCACTTTTCCTTTTCGCAGTGAGAGACTTCGGGATTTCTTTGGTTTGAACCTCATTCTTGAAGAGGCCACCAGCTCATCCAGCTGCTTTAAGATTTGGTGTGTCTCTTCCTCATCCGTGGACAAGACTGTTGTGTCATCCATGAAAGCTTTCAGAAGAGGCATCTGGTATCCATCTCCCAGATTCACTGGACCTGAACTCTTCATTGCAGCTTTCAAGATGACTTCCATTGCCAACACGAACAGTATGGGAGAGATTGCACAGCCCATTGCAATGCCCACCTCTAGGTCTATCCAGTCCGTGGTGTATTCTTTGGTAGAGAACCGCATTGAGAACCCTTGGAAATACTTCCTCAGCATTGTTCGGATGTTTTCTGGGATGTGATACATTTCAAGAGCCAGCTGGATCATATCGTGTGGAACTGATCCATATGCATTCGCCAGATCAAGCCAAACTACGTCAATGTCTCTCTTCTCTGTTCTTGCTTTTTGGATGGCATCCCAAATCAACGTGGCATGTTCCAAGCATCCAGGCATTCCTGGTATGCCTCCCTTTTGGACTGACATATCCAGATACTTGTTTTCAGTCAGGTATTTTGTCAATCTTGCTGCCATAACAGAGAAGAAGATTTTTCCCTCGACGTTCAGAAGTGATATTGGCCTGAACTGGTTGATACTGCTGGAGTTCTGCTCCTTCGGAATGTACACTCCCTCAGCTCTCATCCATTGGTCGCTGATCTTCTGGTTCCTCCATGCTGATCGAATCATCTTGTGGAGCCACTCGAGCACTTTTGGGCATTTCTTGTAGAGCAGGTATGGTATTCCGTTTGGTCCAGGTGCTGACTTGGCTCTGGCTTTCTTTACTACGTTCTTCATTTCATCCAGTGTTGGTGGTTTGTTATTGAATTTTCCTTCTGGCGCTGCAGGCCAAACCAGATTCTGGATTTCAAGTGGTGCCTCGCGCTGAGAATCGGAATGTTTCCCTGAGATGCTGCTCTAGGGTTTCCTTGCCCACTGTGAGAGTCCCTGATTTGGGTTGTTCAAACAGCTTTCTTGCAAAGTCAAAGGGATCTTTGAAGAAACGATCTTGAGTCTTCTTCTTTTTGCTCTTTCTTCGCCTTGCTGATTCCACTTTGCTGAGAGCATTGTGTTTGGCTTTCAGATCTTTCCAGAGTTCCAGGAGCCCTTGCTTCTCGAATTCTGAGGCAGTTTTCATTCGCTTTTGAAGCTTCCTTTTCTCCCTCCGGATGCTCTCCATCTGCTTGACATCGCACTTGTCATTTACGGTCTGCCCCCCCCCCCCCCCCGCCCACACAACACACGGCTTTCCCATATTTATTCTTGGGTCAAAGACTGTTGTGACTGATGGGAAATTGCATTAACCCATCTGAGCTGGAGCCACTGTCCACAGTGTTTACCACAGGCCAGTGGGCAGTGAATTGACAGTCCTTCTGACCCGGTAGGCTCTTCACACACACAATCACAAGTTGATGGTGGTAACAATACAACCTGATTGTGCCAGGTTGAAGGGACGAAAGGAGTGTTCGCTACATCGACAGTCAAGTGGTTTATTGTACACGTCTGTCCAACTTCCACGTGAGATGTTGGTTTGCAGATAAACAGCACACCAACCCCACCCCCGCCCTTCCCCCTCCCCCCTCCCTCCCCCTCCCTCCCTCCGCTGTTCCCGTCAGGTGTTATCACTTGGTGTGTTGACACGGAGCAAGTCAAACGGAAGCGGAGACAAAGGAACTGGTTCTGAGGGTGGGGGTTGGGGGGGGGGGTGTGAGCGGGGCGGGACGATTAGGCTCGCGCACGCCGTTGGTGACGTTGATGAGAAAGCTTGCGTGCTTTTGAGTAAGGAGTGTTCTTGTGTGAACCAGCCTAACGTGTGAAAACACAGAGAACTTGTGACTTGCTTCCCGTCCTGGGTGTGCGTGTGTCTGCCGGTAAAACTTGTCTGTGTCTGTAGTGAGGGGCACGCACAGTTCAGCGTCTTGCTTACACAGTGTTAAGATCAATTCGGCCACGGCGTTATTTGTCCGACATTTGTAAGCCTGTATCAAAGTGCTTTAGGGTTTTACATTGTAAGCCTTGTTTTATATTGTGTGTTTTATATTGTGTGTTTTATATTGTGTTTTGTTTTTATATTGTGTGTTTTATGTTGTGTGTTTTATGTTGTGTGTTTTATGTTGTGTGTTTTATGTTGTGTGTTTTATTGTTGTGTGTTTTATATTGTGTGTTTTATATTGTGTGTTTTATTTGTGTTTTTATTTGTTTTGTGTGTTTTATATTGTGTGTTTTATATTGTGTGTTTTATATTGTGTGTTTTATATTGTGTGTTTTATATTTGTGTTTTTTGTGTTTTATATTGTGTGTTTTATTTGTGTGTTTTATATTGTGTGTTTTATATTGTGTGTTTTATATTGTGTGTTTTATATTGTGTGTTTTATATTGTGTGTTTTATATTGTGTGTTTTATATTGTGTGTTTTTATATTGTGTGTTTTATATTGTGTGTTTTATATTGTGTGTTTTATGATTGTTTGTGTGTGTTTTTTGTGTGTTTTATTGTGTGTTTTTATTGTGTTTTTATATTGTGTGTTTTTATGTGTGTGTTTTTATTGTGTGTTTTATGTTGTGTGTTTTATTGTGTGTTTATGTGTGTGTTTTATATTGTGTGTTTTATATTGTGTGTTTTATTTGTGTGTTTTATGTTGTGTGTTTATATTGTGTGTTTGTGTGTTTTATATTGTGTGTTTTATATTTGTGTGTGTGTTTATGTTGTGTGTTTTATATTGTGTGTTTTTTTGTGTGTTTTATGTTGTTGTTTTATATTGTGTGTTTTATTTGTTTTTTTATTTGTGTGTTTTATTGTGTGTTTTATTGTGTGTTTTATATTGTGTGTTTTTATTGTGTGTTTTATATTGTGTGTTTTAATGTGGTGTTTTATGTTGTGTGTTTTATTTGTGTGTTTTATGTTGTGTGTTTTATATTGTGTGTTTTATGTTGTGTGTTTTATATTGTGTGTTTTATATGTGTGTTGTTTTTATTTGTGTGTTTTATGTTGTGTGTTTTATGTTGTGTGTTTTATGTTGTGTGTTTGTATATTGTGTGTTTTATGTGTGTTTTATATGTGTGTTTATGTTGTGTTTTATTTGTGTGTTTTATGTTGTGTGTTTTATATTGTGTGTTTTATATTGGTGTTTATGTGTGTTTATTTGTGTGTTTTTATGTTGTGTGTTTTATATTGTGTGTTTTATGTTGTTATTTGTGTTTTTATATTTGTGTGTTTTATTTGTTTTTAATGTGTGTTATGTTTTATATTGTGTGTTTTTATTGTGTGTTTTATATTGTTGTTTTATTGGTTTGTTAATTGTAGTTTTTATAATTGTGTTTGTAGTTGTGTTTCTGTATATTGTGTGTTATATTGTTTTTAATTGTAGTTGTTATATATTTGTATATTTGTGTTGTTTATATTTGTTTTATGTACGTTGTTTTAATAAATCTGTTAATTCTTTATCGTTGTTATTAATACAATCTGTATAATTAATGTACGTTGTTTATACATCTGTTTATTAACTGTAGTTGTTTATAATTGTAGTTTATTTTAATTGTTGTCGTTGTCCTATCACATACACATCTGTATAATATTTGTATATACTTGTTATGCTTCACAATACACAATCTGTATTAATTAACTGTACGTTGTCTATCACAATACACAATCTGTATAATTAACTGTACGTTGTCTATCACAATACACATCTTATAAATTATGTCGTTGTCTATCACATACACAATCTGTATTAATTAACTGTACGTTGTCTATCACAATACACAATCTGTATTAATTAACTGTACGTTGTCCTATCACAATACACAATCTGTATTAATTAACTGTACGTTGTCCTATCACAATACACAATCTGTATTAATTAACTGTACGTTGTCCTATCACAATACACAATCTGTATAATTAACTGTACGTTGTCTATCACAATACACAATCTGTATAATTAACTGTACGTTGTCCTATCACAATACACAATCTGTATAAATTAACTGTACGTTGTCCTATCACAATACACAATCTGTATTAATTAACTGTACGTTGTCCTATCACAATACACAATCTGTATAATTAACTGTACGTTGTCCTATCACAATACACAATCTGTATAAATTAACTGTACGTTGTCCTATCACAATACACAATCTGTATTAATTAACTGTACGTTGTCCTATCACAATACACAATCTGTATTAATTAACTGTACGTTGTCCTATCACAATAACAAATCTGTATAAATTAACTGTACGTTGTCCTATCACAATACACAATCTGTATAATTAACTGTACGTTGTCCTATCACAATACACAATCTGTATTAATTAACTGTACGTTGTCCTATCACAATACACAATCTGTATAAATTAACTGTACGTTGTCCTATCACAATACACAATCTGTATAAATTAACTGTACGTTGTCCTATCACAATACACAATCTGTATTAATTAACTGTACGTTGTCCTATCACAATACACAATCTGTATTAATTAACTGTACGTTGTCCTATCACAATACACAATCTGTATAAATTAACTGTACGTTGTCCTATCACAATACACAATCTGTATAAATTAACTGTACGTTGTCCTATCACAATACACAATCTGTATTAATTAACTGTACGTTGTCCTATCACAATACACAATCTGTATTAATTAACTGTACGTTGTCCTATCACAATACACAATCTGTATAAATTAACTGTACGTTGTCCTATCACAATACACAATCTGTATAAATTAACTGTACGTTGTCCTATCACAATACACAATCTGTATTAATTAACTGTACGTTGTCCTATCACAATACATAATCTGTATAAATTAACTGTACGTACTGCTATCACAATACACAATCTGTATAAATTAACTGTACGTTGTCCTATCACAATACACAATCTGTATTAATTAACTGTACGTTGTCCTATCACAATACACAATCTGTATAAATTAACTGTACGTTGTCCTATCACAATACATAATCTGTATAAATTAACTGTACGTTCTGCTATCACAATACACAATCTGTATAAATTAACTGTACGTTGTCCTATCACAATACACAATCTGTATTAATTAACTGTACGTTGTCCTATCACAATACACAATCTGTATAAATTAACTGCACAGGACTTTCTCTTATCGCAATACACGTGAATGCATTGATTTGTGTATTTGACTTTCTTTTCAATTGTTGTTGTTGTTGTTGTTGTTGTCCTTTGGAAGCATTTTGTACGTTTTGAAATGGTTATATCCCTGATATGGCTGTACGCAATTGGCTGGGCTTTTGACAAAAATGACATTAACGCTTTTACAAACACGTCTCTGTTTCAAGAAGAAACTAAGAAATATACATATAAAAAATTCACGTCAAGTTTACTTCTCTATAATAACGTTACAACCAGCTTTGTGTTCTAAGCCTATCTAACACATATCAGAATATGTACATCAAGTTTACTTCTCTATAATAACGTTACAACCAGCTTTGTGTTCCAATCCTATCTAACACATATCACAACAGCTGAGTAGAGTGAAGCATTACGCCGACTTGAAGTCAATGCACAAACTGAACACAAGACAGATGTACAAAAATAATATGAAATTTGTGGTGTGATTGCAGACCATTGTCTGGATGAAATGTACCAGATACAAAACAACAATGAAAAAACTCCAAACAGATGAAAAAGAATCAAGAAAAATTATGAGATTGAAACAGATGAAAAAGATTAAGAAAAGAAATTGCGATATTGAAACTAACCAATAAGATTCAGGAAAAATTACGAAATTGAAGCTAATGAAAAATATTCAGGCAAAATTGCGATATTGAAATTAATGAAAAAGATTCAGGAAATATTACGATATTGAAAATAATGATTAAAATTCAAGAAAAATAACGAGATTGAAACTAATCAATAAGAATCGGGAAAAATTACGATATTGAAACTAATAATTAAGATTCAGGAAAAATGACGAGATTGAAACTAATCAATGAGATTCAGGAAAAATGACGATATTGAAACTAATCAATAAGATTCAGGAAAAATGACGATATTGAAACTAATCAATAAGATTAAGGAAAAATGACGAGATTGAAACTAATCAATAAGATTCAGGAAAAATGACGATATTGAAACTAATCAATAAGATTCAGGAAAAATGACGATGTTGAAACTAATCAAAAAGATTCAGGAAAAATGACAAGATTGAAACTAATCAATAAGATTCAGGAAAAATGACGAGATTGAAACTAATCAATAAGATTCAGGAAACATCTGTATAGTTCCAACACTCAGTTACTGTAAATCCGTCACGCTAAACTCAAGTGACTTACTTCAGAGAGACAATAATTATACATGTACAACAAATACACATTGCAGAATATTCTACGATTGTCTGTATCTGGCACAACTGCCAGATATCACACATTTACTTTCTCATTGTTGTTGTTGTTGATAATGGTGATGATGATGGTGATGACGATGATGTTGACGACACCGAAAAATGGGTAATCAGTAACTGTTTACAACAGCTGTGTCGATTGTTTACAACCAGTCTATGCCCTACAACCCTATTTTTTAATTTTTATGGTAAATAAATGACCTAATACGTTCTATGATAATAATAATAACAATGATAATAATAACAATAATAATATTAGTAGTAGTATGATTACCATTATTATTGTTATTATATATTATTATTATTATCATTATTATTATTATTATTAGTAGTAGTAGTAGTAGTAGTAGTAGTAGTAGTAGTAGTAGCAGCAGCAGTAGCAGTATCATTCATTTGTATATTTGTATATTTATTTCATAAGCAATTTTTGAATGTCACATGTTTTAGTCATACAAGCCACGACAGTTTCAAGACAAGTACATAATTATATCTATGAACATTGTGGAATGCATTACATAATGTGGACACACCGTTATAACATTTGCACCAGCACAGTGGAAGCAATGGAAGCCAAAATCAACAAATACACAAGAAAATGGCTCGGTGTCCCACCTGGTCTCACTGATGTTGCATTCTACTGTCGTCAAGCAATGCTGAAGCTACCTCTCAAATCCATAGTGGAGGAATACAAAGTTGGAAAAGCAAGACTGTTGAGCATGCTGGAGGAATCGGAAGACAATATCGTGAGATCAGTTCATCCAAAGCTGAGAACTGGCAGAAAGTGGAAAGTCCAAGAGGCTGTAAACAATGCCAAGAGAAACCTCAGCATCAAAGAAATAATTGGACACACGCAAACCAACAGACAGGGACTGGGAGCAACAAAAATGCAGTGGTGGTCCAAAGCCAAAGGGAAGGAAAAAAGAGACATGATCATACAGGAGTTGAAGGAAGAAGAAGATGTCAAAAGAGTGCAGAAGGCAGTCCAGCAAGGTCAACAGGGGCAATGGACAACATGGGACAGTGCACTCCAAAGAAGTCTCAGCTGGAACGATATGTGGCACATGGCTCCTCTAAGGATAAGCTTCCTCCTCAGATCTGTATATGACCTGCTCCCCTCGAATGCAAACTTAGTGAAATGGGGGAAATCAGACGACCCAGCATGTCCGCTCTGTCAGAAGAAACAAACAGTGGAACATGTCCTAAGCTCTTGCAAAGTAGCGCTAGCCCAAGGAAGGTATACATGGAGGCACAACCAAGTTCTGAAAGTGATCACAGACGTGGTTAGCGAAAAAACCATGACCCCAAACGCACCAATTGCTATGACAACGTTCTACAAAGCAGGAGGGAAACAGGTCTGGCCCGAAAGTGCTATGACAACCAGCACATTGCCAAAGGGTCTTCTGAATGGAGCAGTCGACTGGGAGTGTACAGCAGACCTCCCAGAGTGGAGAAATTACCCAGATGTCATCAGCAAGACAGGCATGAGACCAGACATCGCTCTCCACTCTGACTCCTCGAAACAAGTGATTCTGATAGAACTCACTGTGCCATACGAAAGCAGAATGGAAGAAGCACATATCTACAAGACCGAAAAATACGCCGGTCTTGCCAGCACCCTGAAGAAAGCAGGTCTGCGGGTCAAAATCTTCGCCATAGAGGTCGGGGCAAGAGGGTTTGTGGGCACCTCCACTTATGATCTCATGAAACAACTCGCCATTTCTGGGAAGAAGAGGACTAGAGCCCTTAAAGCGATGGCAGAGGCAGCAGAAAGGAGCTCAAGCTGGATCTGGGCAAGAAGGAACCAAAAGTGAACTTCATAAGGATTAAATTCCCCTACAGATGATGTGTGCCCCGTTAGCACATTGGTAAAACCGCGTACCGCAGTTCTGAAGCGCAGAATCACCCAGGTTCGCTCCCCGGCGTGGGGAAAAAAAAAAAAAAAAAAAAAAATAGACAACAGCAGAAGGGCATCCAGGAGTCATGACCTGGATGTGGCCCGGCCCCCCGAGAGTGTAAGGAATTCAGGGCCGAAACACTTGTCTAAAGGGGGTTTCTTCTCTGAAGACCTTCTGTTGTCTAGCTCTCCCTAGAGTTTCTTTCTACCTAATACATGTTGTAAGTGTTAGTGTGATCAACTTGTTGAACGTCACAAACACAATTGCCAACGATGGATAGAATCACTATAAACACAATTGCCAACAATGGGTAGAATCACAGTAAACACAATTGCCAACAATGGATAGAATCACTATAAACACAATTGTCAACAGTGGATAGAATCACTATAAACACAATTGCCAACAATGGATAGAATCACTATAAACACAATTGCCAATAATGGGTAGAATCACAGTAAGCACTGCCAACAATGGGTAGAATCACAGTAAACACAATTGCCAACAATGGGTAGAATCACAATAAACACAATTGTCAACAATGGGTAGAATCACTACGAACACAATTGTCAACAATGGGTAGAATCACTATAAACACAATTGTCAACAGTGGATAGAATCACTATAAACACAATGCCAACAATGGGTAGAATCACTATAAACACAATTGCCAACAATGGGTAGAATCACTATAAACACAATTGTCAACAGTGGATAGAATCACTATAAACACAATTGCCAACAATGGATAGAATCACTATAAACACAATTGCCAACAATGGATACAATCACTATAAATACAATTGCCAACAATGGATAGAATCACAATAAATACAATTGCCAACAATGGATAGAATCACAGTTAACACAATTGCCAACAATGGATAGAATCACTATACACACAATTGCCAACAATGGATAGAATCACTATAAACACAATTGCCAACAATGGATAGAATCATTATAAACACAATTGCCAACAATGGATAGAATCATTATAAACACGATTGCCAACAATGGATAGAATCATTATAAACACAATTGCCAACATTGGATAGAATCACTATAAACACAATTGCCAACAATGGATAAAATCACTATAAACACAATTGCCAACAATGGATAGAATCACTATAAACACAATGCCAACAATGGATAGAATCATTATAAACACAATGCCAACAATGGGTAGAATCATTATAAACACAATGCCAACAATGGATAGAATCACTATAAACACAATTGCCAACAATGGATAGAATCCCTATAAACACAATGCCAACAATGGATAGAATCACTATAAACACAATGCCAACAATGGGTAGAATCATTATAAACACAATTGCCAACAATGGATAGAATCACTATAAACACAATTGCCAACAATGGGTAGAATCACTATAAACACAATTGCCAACAATGGATAGAATCACTATAAACACAATTGCCAACAATGGATAGAATCATTATGAACACAATGCCAACAATGGGTAGAATCACTATAAACACAATGCCAACAATGGATAGAATCACTATAAACACAATGCCAACAATGAATAGAATCACTATAAACACAATGCCAACAATGGATAGAATCATTATAAACACGATTGCCAACAATGGATAGAAACACTATAAACACAATTGCCAACAATGGATAGAATCATTATAAACACAATGCCAACAATGGATAGAATCACTATAAACACAATTGCCAACAATGGATAGAATCACTATAAACACAATGCCAACAATGGATAGAATCACTATAAACACAATGCCAACAATAGGTAGAATAATTATGAACACAATGCCAACAATGGGTAGAATCACTATAAACACAATGCCAACAATGGATAGAATCACTATAAACACAATGCCAACAATGAATAGAATCACTATAAACACAATGCCAACAATGGATAGAATCATTATAAACACAATGCCAACAATGTGTAGAATCATTATAAACACAATGCCAACAATGGATAGAATCATTATAAACACAATGCCAACAATGGATAGAATCACTATAAACACAATGCCAACAATGGATAGAATCACTATAAACGCAATGCCAACAATGGATAGAATCACTATAAATACAATTGCCAACAATGGATAGAATCACTATAAATACAATTGCCAACAATGGATAGAATCACAGTTAACACAATTGCCAACAATGGATAGAATCACAGTTAACACAATTGCCAACAATGGATAGAATCTTTATAAACACAATTGCCAACAATGGATAGAACCATTATAAACACAATGCCAACAATGGATAGAATCACTATAAACACAATTGCCAACAATGGGTAGAATCATTATAAACACAATGCCAACAATGGATAGAATCATTATAAACACAATTGCCAACAATGGATAGAATCATTATAAACACAATGCCAACAATGGATAGAATCACAGTTAACACAATTGCCAACAATGGATATAATCATTATAGACACAATGCCAACAATGGATAGAATCACTATAAACACAATTGCCAACAATGGATAGAATCATTATAAACACAATGCCAACAATGGGTAGAATCATTATAAACACAATGCCAACAATGGGTAGAATCATTATAAACACAATTGCCAACAATGGGTAGAATCACAGTAAACACAATTGCCAACAATGGATACAATCACAGTAAACACAATTGCCAAACAATGGATAGAATCACTATAAACACAATTGCCAACAATGGATAGAATCACTATAAACACAATTGCCAACAATGGATAGAATCACTATAAATACAATTGCCAACAATGGATAGAATCACTATAAATACAATTGCCAACAATGGATAGAATCACAGTTAACACAATTGCCAACAATGGATAGAATCACTATAAACACAATTGCCAACAATGGATAGAATCATAATAAACACAATGCCAACAATGGATAGAATCATAAGGCTTCTATAAAGTGCCAAGGATTTGGAGACATACAGAAAAGAAAAATTGTGTGTAATTATCTCAGATAGAAGAAAAATATTTGAAATACTCTTTTTGTACAGACACACATTTTTATTAGAAAAAATAGAAAAGTGCATTGGCTTAGAGCAGGGTTGGAAATGCTTTCTTTACATTTTTGAAATAATCGATAGATACAGTCTTCAAGACACACAATTCAGTAAGAAATCAGAACGGTACCTTACTTCAGAACGGGTTTATCATTGCTTCTTGCTTCCATTCAGTCCAGTTCTGGAAGAGCTGCCGTTCTGTTTTCAAACAACTTTGTAGTTTATTCATCGCAATGGGACGATTCCATAAGCGTGCTGTCCAAGTCTACCAGCAATTTGTCTGGCAGACACCCTGAGCCTGCGCAAAAGCTGATGCGTTGGCAATGTCTTGAAACTGGGAGGATGGTAAAGGACTTTTGAAACAGTAAGCTGACACCACCAGAACGATGGAAACATTCAGAGGGGCAGCCAACAGACCAGTGGACCTATGAAACAGTAAGCTGACACCACCAGAATGATGGAAACATTCAGATGGGCAGCCAACAGACCAGTGGACCTATGAAACAGTAAGCTGACACCATTAGAACGATGGATCTATGAAACACTAAGCTGACACCACCAGAATGATGGAAACATTAAGATGGGCAGACAACAGACCAGTGGACCTATGAAGCAGTAAGCTGACACCACCAGAACGATGGAAACATTAAGATGGGCAGACAACAGGCCAGTGGATCTATGAAACAGTAAGCTGACACCACCAGAATGATGGAAACATTCAGATGGGCAGCCAACAGACCAGTGGACCTATGAAACAGTAAGCTGACACCACCAGAATGATGGAAACATTAAGATGGACAGCCAACAGCCCAGTGGACGTATGAAACAGTAAGCTGACACCATTAGAACGATGGATCTATGAAACACTAAGCTGACACCAGCAGAATGATGGAAACATTCAGATGGGCAGCCAACAGCCCAGTGTTAATTGTTGTGGGTTGGGATTGAACACAAGACATCAGATGTTAAGTCCAGGTCTCTGTCAAAAGAACCAGTCGGCCTGGGTTCTCTGTTGACCCAGTGAGTTGCTGAGAATGCTGGTAAGTTATGGACAGACTCCAACATCATCATACTTTCTCCAACCACAACTGTCCCACTCACCCAGTACCACTACATGCACCATACTCTCTGTCCTCCCCCACATTCCAACCCTAACCCCCCACCCCACCCCAGCTGTGAATCCAGGTTGTAGCAATCTTAAACGGTGAATGAACTGTCCAAGGGAGAGTACTACAAGTTTAACAACGAGTGGACCAGAGGCTCGTTTGAAACAGGAAAGGACATGGATGCAAAGCGTGGACAGTCAGCACGCATAGTCAGAACAAGATTGAGGCTGCTGAAATGTGGTTTCTAAGAACAATGGACAGCAAAGAAAATATAGTGTGCAAAGAAGCAAACACAAAAAGAACATTAATGAAGAAAATTAGGAAAAGACAAGCAACATTTATAAGACATTTTATGAGCCAAGAGAAATTTGAGCACATAGTCACAACAGGAAACTTGGAGGGAAAAAGTGCACCAGGTGGACCAAGGGAGAAAACATTGGACTATTTCCAGGGTAGATGAAGACAAAAAGGGTGGGAGATGGACTTGCAGCAACAAAAGATTGTATTGAGGGCCATGATGGCCAACGTCACGCAGCAGGAGGAGTAGGAGGAGGAGGAGGAGGAGGCGCTCGTGCGCAAATGGCGAGATAGCGAGCGGCAAGGACAAGCTGGAAGTGTTACGAAACAAGCACGAGGCATGTGGAGATTTCAGCCTTTTGACGAAGTAGTCGTCTCCAACACAACAGCAACGTGCACGACAGTCATGTAAAGAGAGTTCCTCTCACTGCCGTCGGGCCTTGCCCAGCCGCTAGTCCAATAGTCAGCCAAGCCTGTCACAAGGTGGAACAAAGAAACTCTCCTCTGCCTTGTGTATCGCACGAAAATCTCGCCTACGAAGCCTGTAAAAAAAAAACAACAACAAAAAACCGCCTCTAGGACTTTCATCAACTAGGACAAGTGTCACAAGTAGCCATCACGCACGTGACCAAAACCTGCAGTCTGATTGGCCAAGGACGTCACATAGTGACACCCTACATACCCGCCTCTGTCCAAATGCTCCAACAGTGTCTTGCTATCACTTGCTGTTGGACTGTCTGACAATGTAGGTATTCGCCATGTTGACTGGCCACATACTACATGTAGTGATTGTGTACTGTACTGTGAGGACCCCATCACCATGTGTACTGTACTGTGAGGACCCCATCACCATGTGTACTGTACTGTGAGGACCCCATCACCATGTGTACTGTACTATGAGGACCCCATCACCATGTGTACTGTACTGTGAGGACCCCATCACCATGTGTACTGTACTGTGAGGATCCCATCACCATGTGTAGTGTACTGTGAGGACCCCATCACCATGTGTACTGTACTGTGAGGACCCCATCACCATGTGTACTGTACTGTGAGGACCCCATCACCATGTGTACTGTACTGTGAGGATCCCATCACCATGTGTACTGTACTGTGAGGACCCCATCACCATGTGTACTGTACTGTGAGGACCCCATCACCATGTGTAGTGTACTGTGAGGACCCCATCACCATGTGTACTGTACTGTGAGGACCCCATCACCATGTGTACTGTACTGTGAGGACCCCATCACCATGTGTACTGTACTGTGAGGACCCCATCACCATGTGTACTGTACTGTGAGGACCCCATCACCATGTATACTGTACTGTGAGGACCCCATCACCATGTGTACTGTACTGTGAGGACCCCATCACCATGTGTACTGTACTGTGAGGACCCCATCACCATGTGTACTGTACTGTGAGGACCCCATCACCATGTGTACTGTACTGTGAGGACCCCATCACCATGTGTACTGTACTGTGAGGACCCCATCACCATGTATACAGTACTGTGAGGACCCCATCACCATGTGTAGTGTACTATGTGGACCCCATCACCATGTGTACTGTACTGTGAGGACCCCATCACCATGTATACAGTACTGTGAGGACCCCATCACCATGTGTACTGTACTGTGAGGACCCCATCACCATGTATACAGTACTGTGAGGACCCCATCACCATGTGTAGTGTACTGTGAGGACCCCATCACCATGTGTACTGTACTGTGAGGACCCCATCACCATGTGTACTGTACTGTGAGGACCCCATCACCATGTATACAGTACTGTGAGGACCCCATCACCATGTGTAGTGTACTGTGAGGACCCCATCACCATGTGTAGTGTACTGTGAGGACCCCATCACCATGTGTACTGTACTATGTGGACCCCATCACCATGTGTACTGTACTATGTGGACCCCATCACCATGTATACTGTACTATGAGGACCCCATCACCATGTATACAGTACTGTGAGGACCCCATCACCATGTGTAGTGTACTGTGAGGACCCCATCACCATGTGTACTGTACTGTGAGGACCCCATCACCATGTATACAGTACTGTGAGGACCCCATCACCATGTGTAGTGTACTGTGAGGACCCCATCACCATGTGTACTGTACTGTAGGAGGACCCCATCACCATGTGTAGTGTACTGTGAGGACCCCATCACCATGTGTACTGTACTGTGAGGACCCCATCACCATGTGTAGTGTACTGTGAGGACCCCATCACCATGTGTACTGTACTGTGAGGACCCCATCACCATGTATACAGTACTGTGAGGACCCCATCACCATGTGTAGTGTACTGTGAGGACCCCATCACCATGTGTACTGTACTGTGAGGACCCCATCACCATGTGTAGTGTACTGTGAGGACCCCATCACCATGTGTACTGTACTGTGAGGACCCCATCACCATGTGTAGTGTACTGTGAGGACCCCATCACCATGTGTACTGTACTGTGAGGACCCCATCACCATGTATACAGTACTGTGAGGACCCCATCACCATGTGTACTGTACTGTGAGGACCCCATCACCATGTGTACTGTACTGTGAGGACCCCATCACCATCACCGTCAGTAGCAGTTCCACGGTGGTCACAGCAGCAGACGTCACAACAACTCTCTTGTATTCACTCTGATCTTGTCTGTGTTGCTCCATTGACTTTTCAACCGTTGATGCTGGTGAAGTTGTTCATGTAGAAGATGGGTGGTCTGCCTGGAATACTTTTAGCTTGAACTTTCCTTGTTGCCATTGGTGTTGCGGTTTGAGTGACCCACTGTTTGGAAGCACAAGAAGAAGAAATGAAGGAAAAGCAGCAGAAACAGAAGGTAAATGACAATTTTGATACACCGTTTTGTTGTTGTTGTTGTTGTTGTAAATTTGGTGCATTGTCACAAAAAAAATTTGTTCTTTTGGTGTTAATTTCTACGTCGCCTTAGTGGCATCAGAAGCTAATTGTTACAGTGCTGTGATGATGCTGACAATGAAGATGATAATCATGATGATGATGATGATGATGATGATAATCATGATGATGAGGATGATGATGATGATAATCATGACAATGAGGATGAGGATGATGATAAGCATGATGATGAGGATGATGATGATGATAATCATGATGATGAGGATGAGGATGATGATAATCATGATGATGAGGATGATGAGGATGATAATCATGATGCTATAAAGTTCCATGCAGGATATGATGATGATGATGACGATGATGATGATGATGATGATGATGACGATGATGATGATGATGATGATGATAATCATGATGATGAGGATGATGATGATGATAATCATGACAATGAGGATGAGGATGATGATAAGCATGATGATGAGGATGATGATGATGATAATCATGATGATGAGGATGATGATGATGATAATCATGATGATGAGGATGAGGATGATGATAATCATGATGAGGATGATGAGGATGATAATCATGATGCTATAAAGTTCCATGCAGGATATGATGATGATGATGATGACGATGATGATGATGATGATGATGATGACGATGATGATGATGATGATGATGATGATAATCATGATGCTATAAAGTTCCATGCAGGATATGATTATGATGATAATCATGACGATGAGGATGATAATCATGACGATGAGGATGATAACCATGACGATGAGGATGATAATCATGATGATTATGATGATAATCATGACGATGAGGATGATAATCATGATGATTATGATAATTATGATGATGAGGATGATAATCATGACGATGTGGATGATAATCATGACGATGATGATGATATGACGATGAGGATGATAATCATGATGATGAGGATGATAATCATGACGATGAGGATGATAATCATGATGATGAGGATGATAATCATGACGATGAGGATGATAATCATGATGATGAGGATGATAAACATGATGCTATAAAGTTCCATGTAGGATATGATGAGGATGATGATAATCATGATGATGAGGATGATAATCATGACGATGAGGATGATAATCATGACGATGAGGATGATAATCATGATGATGAGGATGATAATCATGATGATGAGGATGTTAAACATGATGCTATAAAGTTCCATGTAGGATATGATGAGGATGATGATAATCATGACGAGGATGATAATCATGATGATGAGGATGATAATCATGATTATGATGATAATCATGACGATGAGGATGATAATCATGACGATGAGGATGATAATCATGACGATGAGGATGATAATCATGATGATTATGATGATAATCATGACGATGAGGATGATAATCATGATGATTATGATAATTATGATGATGAGGATGATAATCATGACGATGTGGATGATAATCATGACGATGAGGATGATATGACGATGAGGATGATAATCATGATGATGAGGATGATAATCATGACGATGAGGATGATAATCATGATGATGAGGATGATAATCATGACGATGAGGATGATAATCATGATGATGAGGATGTTAAACATGATGCTATAAAGTTCCATGTAGGATATGATGAGGATGATGATAATCATGATGAGGATGATAATCATGATGATGAGGATGATAATCATGATGATGAGGATGATAATCATGATGATGAGGATGATAATCATGATGATGAGGATGATAAACATGATGCTATAAAGTTCCATGTAGGATATGATGAGGATGATGATAATCATGATGATTAGGATGATAATCATGACGATGATGATAATCATGATGCTATAACACCACACACGACAGACGTATTTTCTCTTGCTAAACACCACACAACAGACATATTTTCTCTTGCTAAACACCACACAAGACAGACATATTTTCTCTTGCTAAACACCACACAACAGACATATTTTCTCTTGCTAAACACCACACAAGACAGACATATTTTCTCTTGCTAAACACCACACAACAGACATATTTTCTCTTGCTAAACACCACACAAGACAGACGTATTTTCTCTTGCTAAACACCACACGACATATTTTCTCTTGCTAAACACCACACAACAGACATATTTTCTCTTGCTAAACACCACATGACAGACATATTTTCTCTTGCTAAACACCACACCAGACAGACGTATTTTCTCTTGCTAAAACCACATGACAGACGTATTTTCTCTTGCTGAACACCACACAAGACAGACGTATTTTTCCATTGCTAAACACCACACAAGACAGACGTATTTTCTCTTGCTAAACACCACACAAGACAGACGTATTTTCTCTTGCTTAACACCACACAAGACAGACGTATTTTCTCTTGCTAAACACCACACAAGACAGACGTATTTTCTCTTGCTAAACACCACACGACATATTTTCTCTTGCTAAACACCACACACAGACATATTTTCTCTTGCTAAACACCACACGACATATTTTCTCTTGCTAAACACCACAAGACAGACATATTTTCTCTTGCTAAACACCACACGACATATTTTCTCTTGCTAAACACCACATGACAGACATATTTTCTCTTGCTAAACACCACATGACAGACATATTTTCTCTTGCTAAACACCACACAAGACAGACGTATTTTCTCTTGCTAAACACCACACAAGACAGACATATTTTCTCTTGCTAAACACCACACAAGACAGACATATTTTCTCTTGCTAAACACCACACAACAGACATATTTTCTCTTGCTAAACACCACACAAGACAGACATATTTTCTCTTGCTAAAACCACACAAGACAGACATATTTTCTCTTGCTAAAACCACACAAGACAGACGTATTTTCTCTTGCTAAACACCACACAAGACAGACATATTTTCTCTTGCTAAACACCACACAAGACAGACATATTTTCTCTCTCTCTCTGTCCTCTTTCTCTGTCCCTCTCTCTCTGTCTGTCTGTCTCTCTCTCTCTCTCTGTCCTCTTTCTTTGTCCCTCTCTCTCTGTCCTCTTTCTCTGTCCCTCTCTGTCTGTCTGTCTCTCTCTCTCTGTCTGTCTCTCTCTGTCCTCTTTCTTTGTCCCTCTCTCTCTGTCCTCTTTCTTTGTCCCTCTCTCTCTGTCTGTCTGTCTCTCTCTCTCTCTCTCTCTGTCCTCTTTCTTTGTCCCTCTCTCTCTGTCCTCTTTCTCTGTCCCTCTCTCTCTGTCTGTCTGTCTCTCTTTCTGTCCTCTTTCTTTGTCCCTCTCTCTCTGTCTGTCTGTCTGTCTGTCTCTCTCTCTGTCCTCTTTCTCTGTCCCTCTCTCTCTGTCTGCCTGTCTCTCTCTCTCTCTGTCCTCTTTCTTTGTCCCTCTCTCTCTGTCTGTCTGTCTCTCTCTCTCGCTGTCCTCTTTCTTTGTCCCTCTCTCTCTGTCTGTCTGTCTCTCTCTCTCTGTGTCCTCTTTCTTTGTCCCTCTCTCTCTGTCCTCTTTCTTTGTCCCTCTCTCTCTGTCTTTCTTTGTCCCTCTCTGTCCTCTATCTTTGTCCCTCTCTCTCTCTGTCCTCTTTCTTTGTCCCTCTCTCTCTGTCCTCTTTCTTTGTCCCTCTCTGTCTGTCTCTCTCTCTCTCTTACATAACAAAGTGACCAAAAAACAAACAAACAAACAAAAAAACAAGCAAACAAAAAAACAAACAAGCAAACAAACAAATACCACCACCACCACCACCCAAAAAAGAAACATGTCGGTTTTATCTCGATGGGTCCTTACCAAATTTGGAGCAAAGCGTACTCAGAAGTTGGATAGCCAAGGTCACAAGGTGTTCGGCTGTTGTGCACAGTAAGAACGGAACAAAAGAGTGTCTGACATCAGTTCCAGAGATTCCATTCTTGTTCTTATCATTTAAAGCCCACCTGACAGCATAAAGTCACATCAGGGCTGACAGCATAAAGTCAGGGATGACTGCATAAAGTCACATCAGGGATGACTGCATAAAGTCACATCAGGGATGACTGCATAAAGTCATATCAGGGCTGACAGCATAAAGTCACATCAGGGATGACAGCATAAAGTCACATCAGGGATGACTGCATAATGTCACATCAGGGCTGACAGCATAAAGTCACATCAGGGATGACTGCATAAAGTCACATCAGGGATGACTGCATAAAGTCACATCAGGGCAGACAGCATAAAGTCACATCAGAGCTTACAGCATAAACTCATGGATGACTGCATAAAGTCACATCAGGGATGACTGCATAAAGTCACATCAGGGATGACTGCATAAAGTCACATCAGGGATGACTGCATAAAATCACATCAGGGATGACTGCATAAAGTCACATCAGGGATGACTGCATAAAGTCACATCAGGGCTGACAGCATAAAGTCACATCAGGGATGACTGCATAAAGTCACATCAGGGATGACTGCATAAAGTCACATCAGGGCTGACAGCATAAAGTCACATCAGGACTGACAGCATAAAGTCACATCAGGACTGACAGCATAAAGTCACATCAGGGATGACTGCATAAAGTCACATCAGGGATGACTGCATAACGTCACATCAGGGATGACTGCATAAAGTCACATCAGGATGACGCATAAAGTCACATCAGGGGTGACGCATAAAGTCACATCGGGATGACTGCATAAAGATCACATCAGGGCATGACTGTGACATAAAGTACATCGGGATGACGCATAAAGTCACTCAGGGCTGACTGCATAAAGTCACATCAGGGCTGACGCATAAAGTCACATCAGGGCTGACTGCAAAAGTCAAGGGCTGACAGCATAAAGTCACATAGGGTACGATAAAGTCACATCAGGGCTGACTGCATAAAGTACATCAGCGATAGTGTGCACATGGGACATAAAGTCACATCAGGGCTGACAGCATAAAGTCACATCAGGGTGACAGATAAAGTCACATCAGGGCTGACTGCTAAGTCACATCAGGGATGACTGCATAAAGTCACATCAGGGATGACTGCATAAAGTCACATCAGGGTGACTGTGTAAAGTCACATCAGGGCTGACTGCAAAGTCAATCAGGGATGACTGCATAAAGTCACATCAGGGTAGACTGGGATAAAGTCACATCAGGGATGACTGCATAAAGTCACATCAGGGATGACTGAAAAGTCACATCAGGATGACAGCATAAAGTCACATCAGGGCTGACAGCATAAAGTCACATCAGGGCTTAGACTAGCTATAAAGTCACATCAGGGTGACTGCATAAAGTCACATCAGGGATGACTGCATAAAGTCACATCAGGGCTGACGTGCATAAAGTCACATCAGGGATGACTGCAGTAAAGTCACATCAGGGTGACAGCATAAAGTCACATCAGGGCTGACTGCATAAAGTCACATCAGGGTGACGCATAAAGTCACATCAGGGCTGACAGATAAAGTCACATCAGGGATGACTGCATAAAGTCACATCAGGGCTGACAGCATAAAGTCACATCAGGGCTGACAGCATAAAGTCACATTCAGGGATGACTGCATAAAGTCACATCAGGGATGACTGCATAAGTCAATCAGGGAGACGCATAAAGTACTCAGGGTGACTGCATAAAGTCACATCAGGGTGACTGCAAAAGTCACATCAGGGATGACTGGTAAAGTCACATCAGGGCTGACAGTATAAAGTCACATCAGGGCTGACAGCAATAAAGTCACATCAGGGATGACGCATAAAGTCACATCAGGGTGACTGCATAAATCACATCAGGTGACGCATAAGTCACATCAGGGTGACGTAATCACACAGGGCTGACGCATAAATCACATCAGAACGTAAGTCACGGTACGCTAATCATCAGGAGCAAAAGTCGGGACTGCATAAGCACTGGATGACGCAAGTACATCAGAGACGCATAAAGTCAGGGTGCGCTAAAGCAATCAGGGTGACGCATAAAGTCACTCAGGTGACGCAAGTCATAGGATGACTGATAAAGTCACATCAGGTAGCAAACTCAGGCGTTGATAAAGTCACATCAGGATATGCATAATCCTCAGGATGAGCATAGTCATCAGGAAATCACATCAGGACAGCATAAAGTCTCAGTGACTGCTAAGTACATCAGGTGACGCATAAGTACATCAGGTGCGCATAAAGCTCGGCTGACAGCATAAAGTCAGGTGACCATAAAGTCACATCAGTGACGCATAAGTACTCAGGATGACTGCATAAAGTACTCAGTGAGCAAGTCGGGACGCATAAATCACATCGGGACCATAAGTCACACAGGGTGACGTAATACACAGTACTGATAAGTCACATCAGGTGAAGCATAAAGTAGTGACGCATAATCACTCAGTGACGTAAAGTCATCAGGACGCATAAAGTCACTCAGTGACGATAATCAATCAGGATGACTGTAAAGTCACATAGGTGAGTAAGTAGGATGACTGCTAAAGTCACATCAGGACTGTATCCATCAGGGTGACGTAAATCAATCAGGTGACGTAAAGTCAATCAGGTGACGCATAAAGTCACACAGTGACGCATAAGTCACATCAGGTGACTGCATAAAGTCACATCAGGGCTGACAGCATAAAGTCACATCAGGGATGACAGCATAAAGTCACATCAGGGCTGACTGCATAAAGTCACATCAGGGCTGACGCATAAAGTCACATCAGGGTGACAGCATAAAGTCACATCAGGGCTGACAGCATAAAGTCACATCAGGGCTGACAGCATAAAGTCACATCAGGGCTGACAGCATAAAGTCACATCAGGGATGACTGCATAAAGTCACATCAGGGCTGACAGCATAAAGTCACATCAGGTGACTGCTAAAGTCACATCAGGTGACTGCATAAAGTCACATCAGGGATGACTGTTAAAGTCACATCAGGGATGACTGCATAAAGTCACATCAGGGTGACTGCATAAAGTCACATCAGGGCTGACTGCATAAAGTACATCAGGGTGACTGCATAAAGTCACATCAGGGATGACTGCATAAAGTCACATCAGGGTGACTGCATAAAGTCACATCAGGGCTGACAGCATAAAGTCACATCAGGGATGACTGCATAAAGTCACATCAGGGATGACTGCATAAAGTCACATCAGGGCTGACAGCATAAAGTCACATCAGGGATGACTGCATAAAGTCACATCAGGATGACGCATAAAGTCAATCAGGGATGACTGCATAAAGTCACATCAGGGATGACTGCATAAAGCACATCAGGGCTGACAGCATAAAGTCACATCAGGGCTGACAGCATAATTCACATCAGGGCTGACTGCATAAAGTCACATCAGGGATGACTGCATAAAGTCACATCAGGGCTGACTGCATAAGTCACATCAGGGATGACTGCATAAAGTCACATCAGGGACTGACTGCATAAAGTCACATCAGGGCTGACAGCATAAAGTCACATCAGGGCTGACAGCATAAAGTCACATCAGGGCTGACTGTGTAAAGTCACATCAGGGATGACTGCATAAAGTCACGTCAGGGCTGACAGCATAAAGTCACATCAGGGATGACTGCATAAAGTCACATCAGGGCTGACAGCATAAAGTCACATCAGGGATGACTGTGTAAAGTCACATCAGGGATGACTGCATAAAGTCACATCAGGGATGACTGCATAAAGTCACATCAGGGATGACTGCGTAAAGTCACATCAGGGATGACTGCATAAATTCACATCAGGGCTAACTGCACAATTTTAATTGTAAAAGAATTTAAAATCAGTGCATTTATTGGCTTACACTATTCCTGACATGTCTGAAAAGAGGAAAATGTCAACTTCTCATGATGTCTACAAGTGCGTTAAATGTTGCGGACTAATTCGCGTCAGCCACGCCCTCGTAAATGTTTGCTGAGTGATAAGGTTGCGTATTGATCTCGGTATCAAATTAACAACCAATGGCAGTGTTCGTGAACCATGTTGGAAAAGATGCTACGTCTTGTGACAAAAACTTACCTGGTGAATATTCTGGGGTAAAAATAGATCAAAGAACCAAAGCCATCCAATATGTCTGTTGTTTATTTTGTCTTCTAATTATAACAGCGATCATGGACTTTGTTATCTGCAGCGATCAGTACCAGTAACAGTAACAAAAGCCGTAATATTTGTGTTTTTTGAGCCTTTCTGTCATTATGTTATTTTACAATAAACAGACATTAACATTCAATGAGGTAACGAAAAATGATATCAATACATATATAAAAGAAACAGTTTTGTTGACATATTAACGAAATATAAGATGAAAAATACGTATACTAACATATTTTTATACATCGTAGGTTTCAAAATGACCATCAAGATTTCAGAACACGTCATAAAGACAATGCTGGTTTATAATGAGAAAACATTGGCAGATAATTATTCCACTGAGCACTGCAAATGGACTCACGAAAGTTTATTTTGTACAGTATACTGTTTAATTTTGAATGTTATATTTAAGCCACAATTTTACAGTAGATCGCCTGTGACAAGTTCTTTGTGGTAATATGTTGTTCATGACTATTTTAAGAAGACCAGAGAGAGTTAAGATATTTGTGTTTATATGGTTTACAACATGTGTTTTAAGAAGACCAGAGTTAAGATATTTGTGTTTATATGGTTTACAACATGTGTTTTAAGAAGACCAGAGTTAAGATATTTGTGTTTATATGGTTTACAACATGTGTTTTAAGAAGACCAGAGTTAAGATATTTGTGTTTATATGGTTTACAACATGTGTTTTAAGAAGACCAGACAGAGTTAAGATATTTGTGTATATATGGTTTACAAAATGTGTTTTAAGAAGACCAGACAGAGTTATAAGATATTTGTGTTTATATGGTTTACAACATGTGTTTTAAGAAGACCAGACAGAGTTATAAGATATTTGTGTTTATATGGTTTACAACATGTGTTTTAAGAAGACCACACAGAGTTAAAATATCTGTGTTTATATGATTTACAACATGTGTTTTATAGAAGACCAGACAGAGTTAAAATATTTGTGTTTATATGGTTTACAACATGTGTTTTAAGAAGACCACACAGAGTTAAAATATCTGTGTTTATATGATTTACAACATGTGTTTTAAGAAGACCAGACAGAGTTAAAATATCTGTGTTTATATGATTTACAACATGTGTTTTAAGAAGACCAGACAGAGTTATAAGATATTTGTGTTTATATGGTTTACAACATGTGTTTTAAGAAGACCAGAAAGAGTTAAGATATTTGTTTTTATATGGTTTACAACATGTGTTTTAAGAAGACCAGACAGAGTTAAGATATTTGTGTTTATATGGTTTACAACATGTGTTTTAAGAAGACCAGACAGAGTTATAAGATATTTGTGTTTATATGGTTTACAACATGTGTTTTAAGAAGACCAGACAGAGTTATAAGATATTTGTGTTTATATGGTTTACAACATGTGTTTTAAGAAGACCAGACAGAGTTATAAGATATTTGTGTTTATATGGTTTACAACATGTGTTTTAAGAAGACCAGAAAGAGTTAAGATATCTGTGTTTATATGGTTTACAACATGTGTTTTAAGAAGACCACACAGAGTTAAGATATTTGTGTTTATATGGTTTACAACATGTGTTTTAAGAAGACCAGACAGAGTTAAGATATATGTGTTTATATGGTTTACAATATGTGTTTTAAGAAGACCAGACAGAGTTAAGATATATGTGTTTATATGGTTTACAACATGTGTTTTAAGAAGACCAGACAGAGTTAAGATACTTGTGTTTATATGGTTTACAATATGTGTTTTAAGAAGACCAGACAGAGTTAAGATATCTGTGTTTATATGGTTTACAACATTATTATTATTATTATTATTATTATGAACATTTAGTACGCCTAATCAAATTAATGCCCTAAGCGTTTACAATGGCAAAACATATAACCAGAATCACAAGCACACACACACACGCCCACAGAAGCACCCACACACACACAAACAACACACACACACACACAAACACACACACAGCATGACATGCAAATACAATGACACATTGACACTAAGACACTATAATGTCACCATTACATTACATGGGGGGAAGGGGGCAGAGATTACCAGTTTTGGGAAACAGGTGAGTTTTGAGGGAGCGTTTGAATGTGGACAGAGAGGGTGAGTATCTAAGAGAGCGAGGTAACTGATTCCAGATGGTTGGAGCTTGATAGGAAAAAGAACGCTGCCCAAACCTTTTAGTGCGGACTATGGGGATACTATAGAGACGGTTATCAGATGAGGACCGCAAAGCTCGAGATGGCGTGTAGAGATGTAACAGATGGGTGAGATACTCAGGACAGGAAGACTCAATAGATTTGAAGCAGAGGCAGGCAATCTTGTAGGATATTCTTTGCTGAACAGGGAGCCAGTGGAGAGAACAGAGCAATGGCGTAACATGGTTAAATTTTGAAGAGCGGAAGATGAGACGGGCAGCATGATTTTGAACTTTCTGAAGTTTGTTAATGAGATGAGAGGGGGAACCAGAAAAAAGAGCATTACAGTAATCGAGACGGGATAGAACAAATGCACAGACAAGAGCCTTTGTCGTGTCTTCTGAGAGGAGGTGACGGATAGAAGCAATTCGGCGGAGTTCAAGAAAACAAGTCCGACAGACGTTGCTCACATGCTGGTGGAAGGACAGGGTTTGATCAAGAGTTACACCAAGGTTACGGGCAAAATGGGAGAGAGGGATAGATGAGTCAACAAGTGTGACAGAGGTTGGAAGAGAGGGGTGATTTTG
>JAPXFY010000034.1:39742868-39757868 GCA_030674185.1 Monoplex corrugatus
ATGTCTATCTCTGGTTGTGATGTATCTTTCTCACAAACTGTTAGAAACCTTGGCTTCTACCTGGATGAAACACTGTCTATGGAAGCCCATGTCAAACAGTTGTGCCGTACTCTGTACTATTAGCTACGCAGCTCCACTGATGCTACCAACAAGCTTGCTGTCTCTTTCATACTATCTAGACTGGACTATTGTAACTCTCTATTCGCAGGTCTCCATGACAATCAACTATCTAAACTTCAGTGCATACAGAACCACGCGGCTCGCCTTGTTCTCCGCAAGCCCAGGCGTGAGAGTGCAAAATCTCTGCTTAGAACACTTCATTGGCTCCCGGTAAAGGCTAGGATTCAATATAAAGTTGCCTGTCTCTGCTTTCAGTGTATCTATCACGAGAGCATGCCATCCTATCTTGCCAACCTCCTGCAGGGTTACAAACCTTCTCGAACGCTCCGCTCTTCTGACACCTCACTGCTGACTGTTCCTCGCTTCTCTCTAGACAAAGCCTTTCTCTGTCTTTGGCCCAAATGTATGGAACTCTCTACCACTGTCTCTCAGAAAAACTAAGTGTTTCTCAACCTTCAAACGGCACCTGAAAACCCACCTCTTTCAAACTCATCTAACCTGAAGAGCCTTAGTTTGCAAGTCTGTCATCAGACTAATCTCTCCTGCCTGTATAACAGTATTTTGTGTAAGGGCCTATAGAGCGAGGTGTGTGTGTGCGTGCATGTGTGTGTGTGTGTGTGTGTGTGTGTGTGTGTGTGTGTGTGTGTGTGTGTGTGCATGAGTGAGCATGTGTGTGTATCACTGTATGTGTACAGCTGAGAGGGGAAGAGAAATTGAGTGGGAAAGAGACTGAAATACTTTAAGAATTTTTTTTAATCTTTGTATGTAAATTGTGATGCATGATGTGCGAATAGTTTATAATTTGTGAGGTAATTTTGATTGTCAAGTGTTAATGCTGTAATACTGAAGTTATAATGTTTTTCCTATATATGATTTAGAATTTTTCTGTTTTTATCTTCATTCAAAATATTGATTATAATTTTATGTACAACTATTGCATGCACAAACACACACACACACACGCATGCAAACATAGCACACGCACACACACTCACACACACACACACACACACACACACACGCACACATTCTTACATACACACACGCGCACAGCAACGCACACACACACGTACACACACACACTTACGCAAGCACACACACGCAGCAATATATAAACACACAAACACAGCATGCCTCTTTATTCATATGAAAACTCTGTTAATCTTTCTTCATTACATAAGTCAGTGTTTAAATTTTAATATTCTGTGGTTTCTTATGTCTTTTTACTGTATAGCTTTAATGTTTGTTGTTATCTTATTGTGTATGTAATTGTGAACATTTTTTATCACCTTTTGCCTTTCTTGCGAAATGTAAAGCGCTGGTGAGCATGTTTTTATATGGAATATGCGCTATACAAATAAACATTATTATTATTATTATTATTATTATTATTATTATTATTATTATTATTATTATATTCTGGTGGAAACTCACATGAAAGAGGAGTAGCATTGTAATGGACAGGGACAAATCAAAAGCAGTTAAGGGATACTGGACTGTGTCCAACTGGGAGGCAACCATTTGATATCAACATCATACAGGTGTATGCACCAACATCCGCAAGTACTCAGGAAGACATCGACAACTTCTACGAAGTTTTAGAGATGGCCAAGGTCCAATGTAAATCACAAGAATTACAGTAATAATGGGAGATTTTAATGCTAAAGTGGGACAGGATAGAGTGGAGGATATAGTTGGACCTCGTGGCCTTGGTACACAAAATGAAAGGGGAGGGAAACTTGTGGAATGGGCACAGATGAATGAGTTCATAGTAGGAAAAACCTGGTTTTGAGCAGCCTAATATAAGAAAATGGACTTGTATGAGTCCAGGAGATAATACCAAAATCAGACTGACTACATCCTGATTAATAAAAGATTTAGAAATTCTTTACTGTCAGCAAAAACATTACCAAGTGCAGACTGCAACAGTGACCACAATCCTGTAGTGGGAAGATTTAGGCTGAAATTACGGAAAAGGAAACAGACCAAAAGCAACATCAAACTAGATTTGGACTCTTAAAGACAGATGAAATGATACGTGAAAAAATTAATGTACATGTTCAAAACAAATTCAGTGCTCTGGAAGACGTTGGTGACAGTGAAGAACAATGGACAAAGTTGAGAAATTCGATAAATAAGCTTGTGAAGAAATCCCTTTAGTAGATAGAAAAGCAAAAGAGACGTGGATGACAAAAGAAATTTTAGGCTTGATGGAGGAACAGAGGAAGGCAAAGAGAAACGAGGAGATATACAGGAAGATAAACAAAGAAATCAGGAATAGGTGCAATGAAGCTAAGGAAGCTTGGCTGAAAACAAAATGCAAAGAAATGAAGACCAACACAAAACGGATACTCAGGGTATGTACAGACGAATTGAAGAAATTGTCCACAGGAAAAATACATGCACATCAACTGGTTGCTTAAAATCGAAAGATGGTACACTTCTCATGGAAAAAGACAAAATACTGGACAGATGGGGAGAGTACATTAAAGACCTTTTTGAGGATGACAGAAATTTAGAACACATTATAAGAAAGAACTTCGAAGGACCACCCATAATGAAAGATGAAGTTAAAGCAGCATTGAAAAAATGCTGCTTCCAGGAAAAGCCCCAGGACCAGACAACATTACTACAGAGATGATTGAAACCACCGGAGGAATTCGGGATAGAAAAAATAACAGTCCTCCTAAATGAAATTTACGACACTGGAAAAATCCCCAAAGATATGTCAAAATCAAATTTCATTGCGACCTCCAAAGAAGACAGGAGCTATAGAATGCGAACTCCATCGCACAATCAGTTTGATGAGTCATGCAACAAAAATCCTGTTAAGAATAATCATGATGAGGACAAGGAATAGAATCAGGACAGAAATTGCAGAAGAACAGTGTGGATTTGTGGAAGGGAAAGGAACTATTAATGCCATATACATCCTAAGAACTATCATAGCGAGGTCAATCGAGATGAACAAGGATTTTAATCTATGCTTTGTTGACTATACCAAGGCTTTCGATCGGGTAAGACATGAAGAATTGATCAACCAAATAGAAAGACCCAATATTGATGGAAAAGATCTACGAATAATCAGAAATATGTATTGGGAACAAACAGCTGCAATGAGAATAAAAAACAATATAAGCTCTTTCCAAAACATCAAAAGAGGAGTCAGACAGGGTTGTGTTTTGTCACCAGATCTGTTTTCACTTTACGGCGAAAACATCATGAAAAACTTAGAGGAAGACCCTGAATTAAAGGTTGGAGGAAAAATGATAAACAACATTCGATACGCAGATGACACCGTGCAGAAAGTGAAATGGGACCTACAAAACCTTGTGAATATACTTGAAATAGAAAGCAAAGATAAGGGGTTGGAACTAAACAGCAGGAAGACTGAAGTCATGGTGATCAGTAAAAAACATGAAATCCCCTCATGCAAAATAACAGCAAACGGCACAACCTTGAGACAGGTTGATAAGTTTAAAAACCCGGGTTAACAAGCACATACTGATGTTCTGCGTGTGTATACAATCAAAGGAGGTTCAGGCACCAGCAGGTGACACATGTTCACCCTTTACCCGAACACCACGCGGGGTTGCCTACACATGATCGAACCCACACTCTCCGATTGGGATTGCGACGTCTTACCCACTGGAATATTGTGACGTGTGTTGACAGTAAACAGCGTGCGGATAACAGCACGGCATGATATTCGTTTAAATGATAACTGATTGCTGTTCACTGTGATATGTATATATTCTGTAGTCAGTTGAGAATTAGAGAGCGACGAGTAAAGACGTAGAAGCATTGCCCTGTCTTCCGAGTTGGCTATAGAAAGAACGAAACATGGTGAAGGATTCGTGATTACGAACTCCATCAAAAATCCTGAATATTGAAGACTAAAGTTCTACCATGGAAGATGAACAAGAAGAGAGAAAAGCCAGTCGACGACATGCCAAGATTCCCTTGCCTCCTAAACTTGATGTGAATGGAGGAAACCTGCAGAGCAGCTGGAGGAAATTCAAGAGGCTTTGGGACAGCTATGAAATTGTGACAGCACAGACAGAAGAAGACTCAACATACAGAACAGCAGTTTTTCTTTCTTGCATCGGGTTGGATGCTATGGACATCTATGAAGGATTGACATTTGCTAATGAAGCTGAAAGAAATGACATTGACACCGTTCTCCAGAAATTCGAAGAATACTGTGTGGGTTCAACCAATGAAACTTACGAAGCATTCAGATTCAACTGCAGACATCAAGCAGCAGGAGAATCTATCGAACAGTTTGTAGCAGAACTGCGGAGACTGATCAAGACCTGTAACTATGGTACACTGGAAGACAGACTGTTGAGAGATCAAATCGTACTGGGTGTACATGACGAGACTCTGCGATCAAAATTACTGGAAGTGCGACAGCTGACATTGACTGCATGTATTGATATGTGCAGAGCGCATGAATCAAGTCAACATCAAACCGTCCAAATGATGAGAAAAACGCAGGACACGCAGGAAGTCCAAGTTTCAAAGAAAAGAAGACAGCAAAGCAGTATAGCAAAGGAAACAAAGCAGAGTACAGAGAGAAATGCGGATATTGTGGTGGAAAGCACCCAAGAGCAAAAGAGAAATGTCCAGCATTTGGAAGAAAATGCAAACTTGTGGAGGAAATAATCACTTTGCTTCATGCTGCAGAACACCCAAGAAAAATCAAAAGAAAACAAGAGTTCGGCACTTCAAAGAAGAAGAGACTGACACTGAAAGCAATAATGAAATCCTCGGGATCGAAGACAAAACCAGAAAAAAGGAGAGAAACATACGAGCAAAAATGCTGATAAATGAGATGCCGGTAAGATTTCTTCTTGACACAGGTGCAACAACAAACGTGATGTCTGAGAGCCTGTACAGAGAAGTCACAGGAGATGAAAGAAAGTCTGACCTGCAAGAGACGAAGAAGAAGCTGGTGATGTTCAACGGAACAGAAATGAAGCCTGTAGGGGAGATAGTGCTGCGAGTGAAAAACCCCAAGAACAGAAAGAAATACAAAGTGAACTTCGCGATCACCAAAAGGACTGTAAGCCAGTACTGGGACTGAAAGCTGTACAGCACATGCAATTGTTGACGATCAATGAAGAGAACATTGCAACGATAGCGGCGAATCAGAAAGAGGAGGAAAATGCAAAAGATATGCTCACAAAATACAACGATGTCTTTGAAGGAGAAGGAAAACTAGAAGGGAAATTACACCTAGAAACAGACCCCAGTATTGCTCCAGTGAAGATGCCCTGCAGAAAGTGGCCGATAGCAGTGCAAGAGAAAGTGAAGGACGAGCTGAAGAGGTTAAACAAACTGGACGTGGTCACTAAAGTAGACACGCCAACGGAGTGGATAAGCAGTTTGGTCGTAACAACAAAGAGCAATGGGAAAGTCAGACTGTGCATCGACCCTAAGCCACTGAACAAAGCCCTCAGGAGAAACGAGTACCCCATGCCAACCATTGATGACGTACTGCCTCTCCTCAAAGATGCAAAATACTTCACACACCTGGACGCGAAAAACGGGTTTTGGCACGTTGAACTGGACGAAGACAGCAGCTACCTGACAACATTTGAGACGCCTTTTGGCAAATACCGGTGGAAACGAATGCCCTTTGGAATTTCACCAGCCCCAGAAGAATCCCAGAGGAGGATTGACATCGCTCTGGCAGGACTGCCAGGCGTGGTGGCGGTTCATGATGACATCTTTGTTTTTGGCAGAGGACCAACCGACGAAGCAGGAGCACAAGTTCATGATACCAACCTGAACCGTTTGCTACAACGATGCCGAGAGACTGGAATCAAACTCAACAAGGAGAAGGTTGAGATGAAACGAACAGAGATCTCATATTTGGGACACATCTTCTCAAGAGAAGGCTTGAAAGCCGACCCAAAGAAATTGGACGCTGTCCAACAACTCCCAGTGCCAGAAGACAAAGCAGCTGTGCAGAGACTACTCGGTGTAATCGGATACCTTCAGAAATTTGCACCAAACCTGTCTGAGGCAGCAGCACCACTCAGAGAACTGGTCAAAAAAGACGTCCACTTCAGATGGGATGAAGACGTCCACGGAGAAGCCCTGAAGAGAGTGAAGAAGATACTCTCTGAGCCACCTGTACTTCGCTACTTTGACTCTTCAGGAAAGCGTACAACCACCCTTCAGTGTGATGCTTCACAGTTTGGACTTGGAGCTTGTCTCATGCAGGATGGTCAACCGATTCAGTACGCATCACGAGCCTTGACCGAGACAGAAAAAAGCTATGCACAAATAGAAAAGGAGATGTTGGCAATACTCTTCGGTCTGGAAAGGTTTGAGAGATACGTCAATGGAAGAGACATCCTGGTGGAGACCGACCACAAACCACTGGAGACCATTCACAAGAAGAGCCTACTCTCAGCACCTAAGAGGATTCAGAGGATGCTACTCAGAACTCAGAAGTTCAGGTACACGGTAGTGTACAAGCGTGGATCTGAGATGCACCTGGCTGACACCCTCAGCAGAGCAGTCTGTGGAAAAGCAGAACAGCAAGTCACCCACAAGGAAGCTGTTTTCCTCACAGACCTGGAGAAAACAGACTCATTGCAAGAACTGGCCATCAGCCAAGAGAGACTGAACAGTCTGCAGCAAGCAACTCAGGAAGATGCAACCATGAAAACCCTGAAAGCTGTCATTCTACAAGGCTGGCCAGAGGAGAAACAACAACTTTCATTACAGTTACAAGAATACTTTCCTTTCAGGGAGGAACTGTCAGTCCACAACGGACTTGTCTTCAAAAGCCACAGAGTAATTGTACCTGAAAGCGAAAGAGCAGACATCCTTGAGAAACTTCATGCAAGCCACTCAGGAATTCAGAGCTGCATAAGAAGAGCACGTGAGGTAGTCTACTGGCCCAGGATGAACATGGACATTGAAGATTTTGTCAAAACATGCAGCGCCTGTAACACATACCAACGTGGTCAGCAGAAGGAACCACTTATCAGTACAGAGATCCCTGACCTGCCCTGGCAACACATCGCTTGTGACATCTTTGAACATAATGGCAATGAATACCTGGTCACAGTCGATCACTACTCTGATTTCTTTGAGATTGATCGGTTACAAACAAGAGAATCCAAAGAGGTCATCATCTGTCTGAAGAGACACTTGGCAAGACACGGAATACCAGAACGCCTGACAACAGACTGTGGAACTCAATTCACATCAAACCAGTTTGGAAAGTTCAGAAAAACATATGGGTTTGAACACGTAACAAGCTCATCACACTACCCTCAGTCCAATGGAAAAGCAAAGAGCGCGGTGAAGGCTGCAAAGACGTGCATGAAGAAAGCAGAACACAACAATCAAGATCCCTTCCTCGCTTTACTTGAGCTGAGAAACATCCTGACAGAGACTGTAAACAGTTCGCCTGCTCAGAGACTGTTCGGCAGAAGAACACGAACACAAGTGCCGACGTCAAAGACATTACTCCAACCTACAGTTGTACCAATCAAGAAAGAACTTGAGAAAAGGAAACTGAAGCAAGCGCACTACTACAACAGAAGCGCAGTAGAGCTGACAGAACTGAGTCCGGGACAGATTGTGAAATTCCAACCTCCAGGATCCAAAAAGTGGATCAGCGCCAAAGTAGACCAACAGGTGAACATCCGGTCATACAACATTCGCACAGAGGACAGACGTCAGTACAGAAGGAATCGTTGACAGCTATGAGACACAACAGAAACGGAGCTTCAGCAGACAATCAACCCTCAACGACTTGTCCAGAGAAGGATGATTTCTGGAAGACATCAGGAAAGCGACACATCGGGCAAGCAACAGCAAATCATCATTCCATCTAAACAGATGCTGGAAGATAACAAGAAAACTGGAACTGGAACAGATGTCAGGACGCCAGCATCGTCTGTCCATGAGAACTCATCTGATCAGTCACCAGTCATCAAAATGTCTGAGACAACCAGCATCAAGGAGCCAGATGAAGTTATCAAACAAACAAGGACAGGACAACCCGAACCAGTTAGTTCTCCTTACAGAACAAGATCTGGAAGACACAGCAAAAGGCCAGATTTCCTGAAATATGAATGAAACTAAAGACTACCACAATCAGATAAACTGAAAGCATTGCGAAATATGGACATGATAATGATGGATAGTATAATGATCAGAGATAAAATGAGGTGAATGAATGATTGGGCCCTGTGCGTGAGAATGAGTGTTTAAGTTAATGCTGTGACAAAGGTGGGAAACACATTTATTTCGTATGGACTGAAAGATAGGAAAAATTATTAATTGATTTTGTTTCCTTAAAGAAAGGGAGATGTGACGTGTGTTAACAGTAAACAGCGTGCGGATAACAGCACGGCATGATATTCGTTTAAATGATAACTGATTGCTGTTCACTGTGAAATGTATATATACTGTAGTCAGTTGAGAATCAGACAGCGACGAGTAAAGACGTAGAAGCATTGCCCTGTCTTCCGAGTTGGCTGTAGAAAGAACGAAACACTCGTCAATGATTTATTGAACTCTTTGATTCCTGCACACTGTCCACCAGCATTGCCAACCATGCTCTCCATGCAAACAGTTAACCCTTTAACTCCCCTACCCAATCCACCAGCATCCTGCATTGCCAACCATGCTCTCCATGCAAACACTTAACCCTCTAACTCCCTACCCAATCCACCAGCATCCTGCATTGCCAACCATGCTCTCCATGCAAACACTTAACCCTCTAACTCCCACCCAATTCACCAGCATCCTGCATTGTCAACCATGCTCTCCATGCAAACACTTAACCCTCTAACTCCCCTACCCAATCCACCAGCATCCTGCATTGCCAACCATGCTCTCCATGCAAACACTTAACCCTCTAACTCCCCTACCCAATTCACCAGCATCCTGCATTGCCAGCCATGCTGTCCATGCAAACACTTAACCCTTTAACTCCCCTACCCAATCCACCAGCTTTCTCCCTAATCCAATCCACCAGCTTCCTGCAGGAAGCTGGTGAACTGGGTGAGAGAGTCAAAGGGTTAAGTCTTCGCAGTTGGTGGACAGGGTGCGGTTGTCAAAGTTCTGTTTTGTTTTGTTTTTTCCTTACGTGTTCTTTGTGCTCAGTGGTCCCCCCCCCCCCTTTTTTTTTATTTTTTTTACTGTTATTCTGTTGTTATTCTTGATTATCGTGGTTTTTGTTTGTTTTTGTTTTTGTTTTTTTATCGTATTATTCCCTTTTGTCACAAGTAGTTTTTGAGGAACGAGTTATGTTTGCTACACTGATATAATTGTTTTCTCTATTATTGTTATCATATAAAGTTTAATAGTGATTCATTACTACGTAAAGTGCGGTAATGAGAAAGGTTTGATATGAACTGCCTGTGATATACAAATACAATGATGATGGTGGTGATGATGAGTAAGATCATATTCACGATGGGTTACTGTCAGTCAAGGAAACACAATAACACACCCTGCAGATCAGTTGCACACACACACACACACAACACACACACACACTACACACACCACACACACACACACATACATACACACACATACATACATACATTCACACAGACACACACACACACATACATACACACACATACATACATACATTCACACAGACACACACACACACATACATACACACACATACATACATACATTCACACAAACACACACACCACACACACATACATACACACACTACATACATACATACATTCACACACACACACACACTACACATATACCACACATCAACACAACACACACATACACACACACATACACACAACATCACACATCACACATACATACATACACACACATACACACATGCATACACACACACACACATACACACACACATACACACACACACACTTACTCCCCCCCCCCCCCCCCCGGAAATGGAAAAAAGAACATTTACCGCCACACAGCTTGACAAAAGGAGAAGCAAGTCAGACTCTACCACCTAACTTCCCCAAATCCCCCCTTGTTGTCTTTTGAGCCTTGAATGTCGGCTGGTGTGTGTGTGTGTGTGTGTGTGTGTGTGTGTGTGTGTGTGTGTGTGTGTTGTGTGTGTGTGTGTGTGTGTGTGTGTGTGTTTGGTTGTGTCTGCGTGATACCTGTAAGCGCTTAGGGCTCTTGTTTTCATCAGATTAGGCGCTATATAAATGCTCTTTATTATTATTATTATTATTATATGCGCCCTCATTCCAGTGTAGTACAAACAATTTTTACTGGAGGTGGTCTATTAATTTAAGAAAGCTCAGGCAGCTCAGGCAGCTCAGGCAGCTCAGTCAGCCATGTCAACGTAATAGCATACAGCCGCACAACAAATAGGAAGCCAAACGACAGCAATACAGTGAATGAGCATTGACATGGTAAAACTGACTGACCAACCGAACCTTCTGTGATAGTGACTGACCAACCTGCTCAACCCAGGACGTACAGCAGTTCATCCTCCCGCACATCCACACACCTAGTCTACACCAAAAGGTAAGTGCTGGTACGATCGAGGAAGTCTTGAGTCATATTTTGATCATGGCTTTGTTGCACCGAGTTACGCCATGTTTCAATGTCCCTTTGTCGTTCAACAATTTCTAAAGCCTGTATCGTCTTCTATGCATCTGGACGTGGGGTGGGGTGGGGATTGATTTAACAGCATGACGGTACTGATATAATTCTGATTCAAAATCAAACCGATGTGTGTTTGCTCCAACTGTACAATTAGGAACACAACCAGAAAGTAGCTATTGGCTATTGGAACTTACTAGATAAACTAATCGTTTGTTCAGCACCATACATGTCGCTGGCCAGTGATGATCACCAGAAAAAAGTTATCGTTTTTATGTAATGTCTATGTTTGTTTAATTAATAATAATAATAATAATAAGAGACCATTTATAAGCGCACATCTCTGCCTACGGCGGAGCTTATGACGCTTTACAATCATTCACTCACAATATTTCAATCTCTCGGACCTCACGTACATACACTAAATACACAATACAAAGTAATAGAATAAGTCCATAAAATTACTACATACGCTACAATCATACACGGATTCTCACGCAAGTCCAAATGCACCCCACAACCCCCACGGCTATACCCCAAAATACTGTGAGGCACATTGGGCTCTATAATCACCCACCCCCACCCCCCATACCTACCTACTATAACATACACACACACTAACACACCTTTTCTACTATTAGGCTGGGGGGAAATGAGGTTGAACTTACTGATAATATTTTTGAAAGAGATGAGTTTTTAGAGCTGTTTTGAAAGAAGAAGTCGATTTTAGGTGTCGGATTTCAAAGGGAAGAGAGTTCCAGATAGTGGGGGCTGCGAAGGAGAAAGAGCGATGTCCAAATGTTTTTGTGCGCACGCGTGGAACACGGAGCAATCTGGTATCAGCAATGGAGCAGAGATTTCTAGAAGGAGTGTACACAGAGAGAAGATCAGCCAGGTAGTGAGGAGAGAGATCAGAGAAAAAAGAGTGGCATAGTGAGGCAAGCTTATAGTCAATGCGAGCTTGAACAGGCAACCAGTGAAGGGATTTGAGAATAGGTGTGACATGATCATGCTTGCGGGAACGAGAAACAAGTTTAGCGGCAGAGTTTTGTACTTTTTGAAGTTTGTCTAATTGATTTTGAGGACAGCCAGAAAAGAGGGAGTTACAGTAGTCTAATTTGGAGAGAACAAAGGCAGAAAGAAATGTTTTGGTAGCGTCTTCTGAAAGTAAGTGGCGAATATAACTAATGCGTCTAAGGTCAATGTATGCTTTGCGGCAGACTGTCTGTACATGTGTTGAGATACTCATGTCTTTGCTGAAGTGGAAGCCAAGATTTCGTGCGGTAGAGGAAAAGGGAATATCTGTTGATTCAACGGTAAGAGATGTAGGAGTGGTAGACGGCAGAGACTTAAAAGAGGAAGAACAGAGGACAGCTTCAGTTTTCTCGTCATTTAGTTTTAGCTTGTTTTCGAGCATCCAGATTCGTATGTCGGTGATACAAAGTTCGAGAGAGGAAATAGCTGGGTTTATGTTCTCGGGAGGAGTAGAGAGTTCAAGTTGAGTGTCATCTGCAAATGATTGATGTTCAGGAGAGTGAGACTGTATCAGGCCGTCAAGTGGTTGTGTATAGAGGACAAAGAGCACGGGGCCCAACACAGATCCCTGTGGGACCCCGTACAATAGTTCTTCAGATGTAGAGTTGAGGTTATTGACAAAGACTGATTGTGTTCTTACAATGCTTTCTGCTTGGAAAGTTGGATTTGCTGTTTGTTGTTTTGTGATTTTTCTTGTTATGTTGTGTTTCGCTGTCAGTGATGTTTAGAGGTATTTGTCTGTGCGTTCGTCAGTGTGTACCTCATGTATAAATGGCTGGACGAGTATTTGGGAGTGTTTTCGGGCATCTTGGAGTATTCTAGGGGTGTTTTATGTTATCTTGGATGGGTTTAGAGGTATTTGTCACTGCGTTTGTCAGTGTGTACTTGATGCACAAATGCCTAGAGAGGTTAGTTTGAGGTGTTTTAGAGTGTCTGGGGGTAGCTTAGGGATGCTTGAAGGTGCCTTAGATGGTGTTAGACGTGTTTATGATCGCGTTTGTCAGTGTGTACCCAATGCATAGCTGCCTAAAAAGGTGTGTTCGGAAGTATTTTTAGTGTTGTGATGTTGTAGGGGTGGGTTAAGGTGTCTTGGACTGTTTTAGAGGTGTTTGACAGTGCGTTAGTCAGTGTGTACCTGATGCATAAATATTTGGAATGGTGTTTTTTGAGTATTTTAGAATGTCTTGGAGTTTTCGGGGGGGGGGGGGGGGTATCAGTGCGTTGGTCATTGTGTACATGTGTATGTGTGTGGTGTGTGTGTGTGTAAGTATGTGCGTGTGTGTGCGTGTAAGTATGTGCGTGTGTGTGCGTGCGCGCGTGCGTATGTGTGTAAAAGAAAGGAGAAGGGAGAGGGTAGAGAACAGGTGTTCCAGTATTGTTTGCACAGGAATATTGCTGTGAATGTGTGTGTTTATCTGTATGTGAATCATCACATTGTCATGTGCCTATGTGTTATATTTCTGGCTTTTAACGTACATTTGAAAGAAAACACGTAATGTCAACGTCAATAACACCGAGTACAATTTATATCAAAGTCTGCACTTGAACTATATCTCTTTATCAAGCTGCAAGATCTCTTTCTCGGTAAAACCCAAAAGTGCAGGCACCCCTGGTTTTTATAACGGCCTTGGCCTGGCTCAGATGTCAAGGGTCCGCAGTCAAGGGTCAGCAGGTCAAGGGTCAGCAGTCAAAAGTCAGCAGGTCAATGGCTACCAGTGACACTTCTCCTATCACCTGTGATATACACATAGGGCATGCCCGCCTTTCTAGAAATAGCATGGTTGATTCCACACACACGATGCACAGAGCACAAGATTTGTTTTAGTGATTATGAGAATGCTCTCTCTCTCTCTCTCTCTCTCTCTCTCTCTCTCTCTCTCTCTCTCTTTATGACGTTGTATGACTTTCAATGTCCATTTAGTCGTTTGTTTTTTGTGGAGATATATAATATGACGTTTTATTGATTGTCATAAAATTTAGTAAAGGTAGCACTAAAATTGCTGCAGTTACAAGGCCGAAGACATAGGTATGTGTGATTATACACCCATGGCAAAAACGAAATCCGTAGCGCTACCCACTCAGCTAGCACAGAAGCAGCTCATCATCATCAGGTGCCCTGCCACATGGCGTTGGCGACCATGGACTTCCAACCATCTCTATCTCTCGTTGCACCCAGCATCTCCCCCACCCTCTTCATCCCCAGCCACTCTGCAAGTCCGTCCAGCATTCTCTCCCTGGGTCTACCCGGTGCTCTCTTTCCCTCCAGCTTTCCCGTTGTGACCAGGTGCTCCAAATCCCCCTTCCTCATAAAATGGCCTATAAATGTTGCTTGTCTTTTCCTATCTTCCTTATCAGTGATCGACTTGTGTCTGCCTCATCAAGACTGTCTCGTTTGTTTTCTTTGCTGTCCATGGTACTCTCAACATTCTTCTGAGAAACCACATCTCGGCTGCCTCAATCCTGCTCTGGCTTTGCTTGCTGACTGTCCACGCCTCGCATCCGTACAACAGTATTGGTTCTATATAACACTCAAGGACTCTCTTTCTGATGTTAACTGATAGGCATTTGTTGGTAAGAATGCTTGTCATCTTCTTGAATGCTGTTTTGGCTTGTCCGATTCTGCCAGCTATTTCCGATGTGCATCTGCCGTCTGATGAAATGACCGTTCCCAGGTATTTGAACTTATTAACCTGTGTCAAGGTTGTGCCATTTGCTGTTATTTTGCAGGAGGGGATTTCATGTTTTTTACTGATCACCATGACTTCAGTCTTCCTGCTGTTTAGTTCCAACCCCTTACCTTTGCTTTCTGTTTCTAGTATATTCACAAGGTGAAGGAGCTACAAAGCACAAAACCGTAAGCTCAGAACATTCCCCCAAAAAACGAATGCCCAAGCCTACCTTTATACCCTGCAACTATACCTACACACAACTATGAGGGAGGAGAGAAATGCATTGGTCTCATGTTCAAGATTGACATAGTCTTTAATTCTTGAAATGACCAAACACACACACACATAGACAGGACAGAACATATACAGGGTTGACTCCAAGGCATGTGGGTAACACTAAAAGAAATAAGAAGGAAGCAGGGATAATTTTTGAGATTAACCGGGGATTTTAACTCTTGAAAGTCACGTAGGAGTTATCTCCCATGTTGTAGAATTTCTCAAATCCAACACAGTTTGCTCTACCCATTCAGCTAGCCACAAACTGTACAACAGTACTGACAGAACGTGTCAC